>RJWM01011798.1:0-58645 GCA_004363535.1 Dasyprocta punctata | reverse complement strand
AAGATCACTGTGTTCCTACAGCACAAATCCCAGGGCCTCTGTGAAGTTGATTGCTTTCACTGAGATTTTGGCCCAAAAGTTGTGAGGAACCTCTCCATATCAGGGGTACTCGCCACAAAATAAAACTATGTACCAGAGTACCAAGCCTTGTCTCTTCTTCCTGTTTGCTATCATTGGAGAAGAGGGTGTTTTCCCACCTTGTTCTGGAATGTTCTGTGAGTCCTGATTTCTTTAAGCACTGTTTCCCACCACTTTGTGGCATGCTGCTGGGCTTTGTGACTCTTAGTCTGCTGCCATTCTTGCCACTCAGCAAAATACTTAAAAAATGCTGTAATCGGTGTTGGGGACAGTAACCTCCAGTTCTTTGTAAGTATACTGATTATTGTTCTTTTCCTTTATTACAGTGGGCAGGGGACTGATTTGTTCTTGACCACCATCCCTGCAGATAAGTTGTAGCCTCCCTTAGGATTTAAAAGTTCTCTAAGCAGCCTTTACATCAGCCTTTCTGTCACACCCAGCAAAAGCAAAGCTGGAGTTGGATTTCTGAATCCAAGACTTCCCGAGGCTCCCATGGTACCTTCTTTTTGCCCCTGAAATGTGATTTAAACGTGTCCTCATTTTCCTTGTGCTGCCTTTTCTCACTGCCCTATGGAATGGGCAGATTCTGGGATGTATCCGTGGTGCCATCAGTAGTTCCATCGTGCCGTGTATCTATTAAAGAGAGCTAGGCTTCTCCTGGAAAAACAGTCTCATATCAAATGTGCGCATCGGTTGTGGGACTTCTCAGTGCTCTGCTTCTCATAGCACTCTCCTTCTGTTTTTTGGGTTTTTTTACTGCTCAAGGGCTGGGCCTTCTGATGAATTGGCCTTCCTTCTCAAAACTTCAAGACTTTTTTGATTGGACTTTAAAGTCTGAAACCAGAATTTTCCAGCAGTCCCACTCTACACTCGATAGGTAATGTCTGTGTTTTTCAGGGAGTCTGTATTCTGATAATTTCATGAATTCTAACATTTAAAAAATGCCCCAAACCTACCTATACATTGTTGTCATTTTTATTTGATTTTCTCATCTTTAATTATTTCACTATTCTGTTTACTCAAAACCTAACCAGATCTTGGCACTTCTTTCTCAAGAATAAGAACCATTATTTCATTCTTGAAGAATGAAAGCCTTAGAGTTTCCTTAAACTGCTAAGTAAAGTTCCTGAGGAGTTTCTGGTACCTGCTTCAGAATCTCCTATCACTGCCGATGAACAGATGGAGGAAGCTTAAGGAGCCCAGTTTTAAGGCTGAGGAAGATCTGAAAGCTGATTCTTGGCACCAAAGAAACAAGACTGTCTGTCCATGGTTTGTTTGGAAGGGAGAGGGATCAGGAGTCCAGCTGCTTCGCACCAGGACAGGGCTGCTGGGAAACCTCTGCTGGTGGCCACGTATGTCCTGGTACCCACCACTGCCAGCAGGGGACTACAGGCATTGCTGTGCAAACCTCTGTCTTCTTGGGACCTCTGGAAATGTCACCCATCCTGCGCAATTTATTGCTCTGTAAGTAATTAGAACTCAGTCCCACAGACCGTGGATGCTCGGCACCCATGATTTCTATGAGGAGGTGATGAGGTTCAACTTTGACACTTACCTTGTAGCTTATGGCAAAGCACTTCAACTTCCTGAGCCTGTGTTTTCCCATTTTTAAAGTGGTAATACTAATATGTGCCCCGCCTGCTGTGTCATAGTTTTTGTGAAGGAAGTGAAAAGGATACATGAAAACGAGGTGGCAATATTGAAAATCAAGGTCTCTGGCATGCAAAACTTTGCACATCAGCTTCTGAAATTCCTTCCAAGGAAGGGCAATGGGACAAAGTGCCACTTCCTGACAGAGGAGACATCATTTTCTTTCGTTCCGTCTTCCTCTTTTTCACTCCTGTGACAGCCAAAACACTAGATAAACTAATGTCCTAACGCTCCATTCTTTTTCCTGCACTGGTTGTACCTGGGGTTTTCTGCCTTCTGGGCCCTGTGGCTGGGATCATGGGGTGCCTGCGTTCTTTCCCTCTCGAGGTTGCTTCACTTGTTGGCGTCTGTCCTGTCCCTAGTGGCCATGTGTGGTCTGCCTGGTGTGCGCCTTCTGTGAGCATGGCATGATGAGGCAGAGGGGCTGCTTTTGATGATCATCATTTGGTGAGAAAGTGTGCTGCTTTGTGCACACGCTCATCGTTGGCTCCTGGGTGCCTCGCTTGGCCAGAGAGCAGGCCCGCTTTCCCCAAGCCCTGTGCCCCGGTGGCAGTGACACTCCATCCCAGTGAGCAGAGGCCACTGGGGGACACTGTCTGTCCCTTGATTCCCCTTGAAAGCTGAATGTCTAAAATTCTCCATCCTGTTCCTTACTTTCTATTTTAAATATTTCTGTGGGTGGATTTACATCACCTTCACTTTTAAAATTAGCACCACTCCTAAAGGTAGGAAAACTTCATTATTTGATTGTTAATCAAACACTGTCAAACTTAAGGCAGCTCTTAAGCAAAGGCAGCCATGTGCACTAGAGCACCATTCCCACGTCTGTTAATCAGGGCCACTTAGGGACTGTGTTACTTATCTTGTTGTCAGATGGTTTCTTTTGCATTACCTCTACTTACTATCAGTGATTTTGTCAAAATCCAAGTTCTGCTTTTCTCTCAGTATTTTTCTGCTTGTCCATTCTATTTCAAAACATTAAAAAATATTTAGATTTGTTAAGTTCAATATAGATTCACTTTTGCCATGTTTCCTTTGTCCTGCTGTCTTAGCTTCTTTTTAGTCCTTGGAAAATTCCACTTGATATCGTTTCATGATAATTAAGTCACTTGTGTGTAAAATTTAAAAAAAAAAAACATTCTTCTTAAACTGTGGAAGCCAACATCACCACAGGGCATAGACTATTTTTGTCAGTTTATAGTTAAACAGATTCCAAGTTCAGCAAAATTGGGAAGCCGGTTAAGTTAACATTAATCTTTTTCTGCTCTGGACTCTCTTCCACTCCACTCTGCATCCTCCTCATTGTGGTGACTCTGCCCCCACAAACATCCAACATTTGAAGCTTCTCAGGGCATTTTCTTCTGCTCTTTGACCAGGGAGTTAAAATCTGACATGTACCATTCCCAGCTGTCAGTTTGAGCATGAGAAGGGGCAGTTACGTCAGGCAGATTCCCTGGAAGCCTACCTGGTTGTCTTCGTTTTGAGAAGTCACACTCCAGGAGGAAGGGCTTGCACTGCCAGCTCCAGGTGACAGCGTCCCACAGCCGACCTGTCTCAGCCTCCAGCGTTTAGTACTGCACTGGCAGTTGCCCGTGAGTCCCTTCAGACTTGCAGGCTGATCAGCTCCTTCCTTTCCTCTTGCCTGGGATTTAAAGGTTTTAGTGGTTTTGATATACACTGTTTCGCATTTTAGTCTTTTCAAATATTATACTAATCCCCTTCTGATGTAATTGATGTTGTAAATGCATCAGTGGAGTCTGTTGCATTGCTCCTGTCTTTGATAATGAAATTTCTTACGAAGAAACTTCTCGTTGGAACACATCCTCTTTGAGCTGAATGTTTGCGGCTAGTAATTTAATTGTTGCCATTTGCCAGTAGTAGGCCTTTTTCTCCTTGTGGTGAGGGCCATGCTAGTTACTTGCAGTCATGGGATTGACAGAGATGCTTGACTTTGGACATTAAGGAATTTTCATGTAAAAATAATGAAAAAAATTGTTACCTTAGGCTTAACATAATAGTTTCCCAACTAAGCACATGAAATTTATAAGCTGAAAGTTGAGTGGTTCCAGCTTTAGTTTTAATGTCACTGCTCAATTTCAGGAATAGCACATAGAAACAAAGCTCTGTGTCGTGGAGCTGCCTACAAACTGTATTGTCAGCAGAGTCATCAGTAAGTGAATCCCAGCCTTCAAACCAGCTTTCATCCATGGCTTCAAAGTGAAATGGATTCAGATGCTACTTAGGCGTCTATTTCAAGCCAATAAAAGTAAATATCTTCGTATTATACAGGGATAGAAAGATAATAATTACCAACATTTTTCTTCCAGTTTCTTTTTATGATTTTCTTTGTCCCCAGCATTGGCCAGTGATGGCAGAGATGTTAATACGTCTGTGAGTTGTTAATCCAGGACTGCTAGCCCTCTGCTCACACAGTGAACACTGGAAATGCAGTTGGCATGACTAAGGCAGTGAATTTTAATTTTAAAGGGCCACACATGACTGGAGGTTACCATATTGGACAGCATAGCTCTAACTATTCATTTTGACTTTATCTACCATTCTCTTTATTTCAGTTAGGTTTTCATTTTTTTGTTGTTGTTGTTATATATTGTATTAGTCAGCTTTTCTATTGCTGAGGCAAAACATCCAACATCCACAGTTTAAAGGAGAGGTTTATGTTGGCTCACAGTTTCCAGGGGATTCAGTCCATGGTTGGAAGGCGTAGCAGAGGAAGAGGAGGTTTGCTCAACCCCGACAGCCAGGAGGCAGAGAGAGGGGATAAAGGAGCAAGGGGCAAGAACACAGCTTCCTGCTCACCACCCCCAGTAACCTGTCTTCTCCAACCAGGTCCTACCTCCAGGCACATGAGATTATGGGGGATATTTTAGATGTAAATGGTAGTATGTGTATGTGAATGACTATATATATATGTTTAAGAATCAAGTCAAAGACAGTGTGTAAGATCTCCTACATCAGGGTCTTTTAATTATAGTCAAATCCTGATAGCAGGTATGGGAAGTAGAAGTGATAGTCCTGTCTTCATCCAGGGGAGGTAGCAGTGTCTCGCCAAATGGCGAGTCAGGAGGTCCCGTAGGCCTCACCTTTCAGAGCCTGCAGCCTGGCCTCTTCTCTGGACTCACCATGACAGCATGTTCCTGGTTCACCCTAGTTGAGGGCCATGTCACTTTTCTCTCTCCATTTTGAGTTAAACAGTGTCCTAGGAGTATAGTCATCGTATTGTCTTGATGAGTTTGAAGAATCTGGTTTCCCTCTGTAAAAGTAAGGTGATTGGCACACATCGTGAGCATTTCTAACATACATCAACAAAGGCAAGAAAAGTTAAATGTTATTACTTATAATCTGCTTTTAAACAGGTGTGTGCCACAGTACAATGAGAGGCATTTTTAAAGTACTGATTAATATTCATTTGACAACTTTTAATATGTGGGAGGAGGAACTATCTCTCTTAATACCTAACTTCTTTGCCAAAGTGGTCTTTTGTATACTGTAGCTTTTTCAAAACAAATTTTTTTTGAAGCGTAAGTATGGGATATCATGTAGTTTTGACTAAAAATGGGTAAACTTGTGTACTTGAAAAGGAGTATAACTAAGTAGCAGAGCAGACCCTTGAGTTCAAGCCTTAGCACTGCAGACAAGAGAACACATCGACCTGACAAGGGTATTGCTGCCTTCCACCTCCCGATGCTTACCCTGCGTGGTGAGTGCAGGCAGGTAACTGGTCTCATTGAGAATCTTTGCAAAGGGGAACATGAAGAAGCCATCCCCGTCTCTCCGGTTCTGAGAAAGGGAGGGAGGAGAAGAGGGAGAAGAGAGAGACCATGTTTTCATATTTTCAAGGCAAAGGTTCAGTGTGTTTTACTGACCTGTACCAGAAGTTCCTATATTCAGAAGCTCTCACTACAAGCTGTGGTGCGTCATAGAAAACAAAGTAATTTCTCAGTTGTCTGCATTTTCTAGAGAGGACCCCCCTCAAGTCTGGAGTAGAGCCTCGGTGCCCTTCGGGACGTTGTAAGACATGACTTGGTGTCTGTGTGTGTGTGAGTGTGTGTGTGTGTGTGCACGCACAGCGCATGCTTTACCTGTGGGGGAGAAAAACTAATTATTTGACCTGATACATGACAGAGTTGTAGCTTTTGTTTTCTTCTGATTGCTGCCGTAAATGTTTGATTTTAGCAGGACAAATTTTGTCTTTTACCTGCTTTTGCTCTGGCTTATCACTAGAATTTAAAAATTGTGTATCTCTTTTGCCTTATGCATTGGTACTATCTTACTGGTTAAGATAGCACTGGTTAGGCTCATGGAGTCTTCTCTTGAGATCATTGCCTCAAATAAAACTATATTCATGACACCAAGTGTAAAAATTAATCACATTTTTATAACAGTTTATAGTTCCTAAAACCTAGGAATTTTTCAGGTGTGTCACATTACATTTGGGTTTTTTTGTTTCTTGATTTTTCAATTACTTTATTTATTTTTGGTTTTGTAAGACAGGGTCTCACTATGTAGTCCAGGCTGGTCTTGAACTCACTGTGTACCCCAAGTTGGCCTTGAACTCGCAGCAGTTCTCCTGCCTCAGCCGCCCTAGTGCTGGGATCACAGGTGTACACCGCCAGCCCTGGTTCGCATTACATTTGTGTAGCAGTGCTTTTCCATCGGCAGCAGAGGTTATCACCTGGTGACAGAGAGCTGTCCCAAAGGTGGATGGTAGAAGAGTTCAGGAAGAACATGACTGGAGGGTGCAGAGCACCTCAGAGCAACCACTGAGCCACAGCTAGGGATTGCCAGCTAGTCCACTGTTAGCCATATTTTTAAAGAAAAGGGAGACATTCTGATTTCTAAAATGTGTGGTCTCCCAAGTTTTAAAAACTGCATCAAATATTTTTAAAGCACTGTACAAGTCCAAACAGAATATCCATGAACTGGAACCAATGGTCACTATTGATATTCCTGCTTCAGGGAGTAGTATTTAGAGGCTTTATGTTTTTATTTTCATCTTAAAACATTTTTAGTTATTTTGCATTGCCATAGAACATAAAGAACCATTTCACAATACACAGTACCTTTTTTTTTTTAATGGTGCTGGAAATGGAACCCAGGGCCTTACATATGCACACATACTAGGCAAGCAAGTACTCTATCTCTGAGCTCCACCCCCAGTGTTTTTTTTTCTTTTAAATTTTGAGACAGGATCACTGAGTATGGTGGTGCATGCCTGGAATCCCAGTACTTGGGAGACTGAGGCAGGAGGATTGCTCCAGGTTCAAGACAAGCCTTATCTACATAGTGAAACCCTGACTCAAACAAAAAAATCTTAAAAAAAAATTTTTTTTTTTTTTTTTTTTTTTTGATACCGGCAATCAAACTCACAACCTCGCGCCTGCCAGGCAGGTACTTAGGCCACTGAGCTCAATCACCGGCCCTATTTTTTGAGACAGGGTCTCACTATGCAGTTCAGGCTGGCCTTGAACTCACTTTGTAGCCCAGGCTTATCTCGAACTCACAACCATCTTGCTGCCTTAGCCTCCTGAGTGCTGGGATTAAAGGCATGTGCCACCACACCTGGCTAAAAAAAATTTTTTTGAGACACAGTCTCATTACATTGCCCAGGCTGGCCTCAAACTTGTTCTCCTTTTACTCAGCCTCCTTTGTTCTCCTTTTACTCAGCCTCCTGAGTAGCTGGGACTACAAGCATGCACCACCACACTCAGCATTTTCTTTTGACACTCAGTTACACATCTGACAGTGGTAAACCCTTTCCCCTCTGGAGTGTTTGGGGGCAGATTGGGAAGTAAGTATGTCCCAGCTCTTCCCTGGGGGCCACAATAACCTGCTGCTGGCAACATTATTCTCTGGGTTATTGCTGCTGTGGTTAAGGAGATACTACTTCGTGGAATAGTTAGACTGGAGTAGATACCAACAGTTGAGCTGACTAAATGTGACCCCATTTGATGCAACCCTTGTCCTTGGAGTGGGCTGATAGTTACATGAAAGGTTGACAGGTAATAATGTGTTCTTTATAGGTAACAGACTCCAATAGGACTGGGGAAGAATACTGAAAGAAATCTTTAGACATCCCAGAGTTGGTATATGTGTATTGGCCCTTCAAGGAGAAAAGGAGACAGCATCTCTTAACTATTTTAAGTGACACAAAGCAGAGCAACAATAGCACCAAACATTTTCTTGGTAATTAGGCCTAAGAGACAATGCTAGACTAAATATATGAGTTCCAGCAATGACTAGCATAGATAGTAGGATCTCAGAAAATAGTGACTTGAATTTTTCCTTTCATGAAATAGTAATAACAACTGCTGTTTATTAAATGGCATGTCCTTTGCTAAGCAGTTGTGTTTTTCTAATCCTACAGCCATACTGAGGCAGGTGTCTCCAGTTTATATTCGAGGAAGCAGAGGCTCAGAGAGGATGAGTCACTTGCACCATAGTGTACAGGCCCGAAGTCTGAAGGCCTGTTTCTTTCCAAAGTTGCATGTGTTTGGAGAAGGGTCCAGTTGCAATGACCCAACAGCCAACTTCAGGAACACACAGTAGGCAATCCATTTGGACTAACGGGAACATTTTAGCATTTAGGTCTGCATGTCTAGCTTTGTCATAAACACATAACTGATCATGCATTATTTGGTAACTGCATGTTATATGTTTTTCTTACTGCATGTTCAAGAACGGTGTAATTCCATGACAAAGACTTGTTTTGGTAAGCCAAAGACCTCATCCACATTTAAAAAAAAATAGGGCCAGGAGTTTAGCTCAGCAGTTCAAGCACTTGCTTGGTAAGCGTGAGGTCGCGAGTTCGATCCCCAGTACCAGATAAATAAATAAATAATAAAAAATAATAATAAACCTTAGTTACTTTGTTGTATTGGTAAGAATTTTTTTAACAAGTTTCCTTTGTCACCATAGATTTTAAAAAATCTGTATAGATAGTGCACATTTTTCTGCCTAAAGAAGATGAATATTAATATTTTTATTATATAATGCATGTTTTACATTAAAAAAATATTTTCTGGTTTGCCATGTATCCTATCTTGGATTTAATAAGTACCGAATCATAAAAGCTACTTTGGACATGAAATTGTCATATAAAAAGACGAATAATAATCCAAACATGTTTTTTAATCCACTATGTTGAACCTGCCTGCAGGTCCTAGAAGAAACGGGGGTCTCGAGGAGAGGGCATGGAGATGGGGGAGGGCAAGGCTGGGGAGAGAGAAAGGAAGACAAGACGAATATCGGATCAAGTCTTCATTTATTGCGGAAATGTTCAAGGTTTATATAGAAATGGGAGTGGAAGCTGCCATCATATGGGGGCGTGGACAGGCCGTCGTCACTTCCCAGCGGGACAGGGGAGGATCATGGGAAATGTAGGCTGACGCACTGGATGCCCACAGGCCAGAGAGGCAGGGCGGCAGCTGTGAAGCTTTACCGCTCTCTACACTATGTCAGTATTTATTACATTTCAATATCTTATCAAGGATGAAATTCTTCATGAAGTTTTAAATAGATAACAGTTGCATTTTTATTCAAAAAGGCTTAATGAAGTTAAAGGTCCAAGATTGTCGTCAGAATTGTCCTGTTTTTCATCCCAAGTTCCCTGCTGACGTTACCAAGCAGGCACCGGCACTGGGGCCAGTGGCCTTGGTCTCACTAAGAGCTGCCCTCTGCCCCAGGCCTGTCCTGGTCAGGTCGGAGAAAGCTCAGGCGTAGACGGCAGGCAGGGTGCCATCTGTCTCTCTTCATGTTTCTTCATTCAACAAGTATTTGTATTGTCTGAGCTAAGTGGGATACATGAAAAAGGAAGACACATGGCCCCTGCCCTAACAGGGTTTCCAGCCTAGCACGAGGGAGGCAGAACCAAGCAGACGCACGGAGTGTGCACAAGGATAACTGATGCTGGCTGATACACCGTGACTACTTGTCTTGCCTTAGTTACCCCAGTCGAGGGACTCCCCAGCCCAGCCCATTCCAGGTCCTAAGGAGCTACGCTTGTCTCCAGGCTCTTCTAGGGTGGTCTAGCGGGTTCTGGGAGTTAGCACCTACAGATCATTCAGAACAGTGCGTGACCTTAGTAAGTGCTCCGTAAATGTATGCTCGTGCTAGGTATAATGTAACCTCGTATTTTCCAAAATCTTAGTGATGAATCTCCATGCAGCTGTTTTGAAGTCTTAACATGTCCTGAAGTTTATAACAGATAAGACTGACATTTCACATAGAAATGAAAAGTTCTTTATGCATATTAAATAGTTTTACAGTAGCTGGTGAAAATTTACAGGTAATTACTTTTATCCTACTTAAGGAATAATTAGCCCCACTAATGGGAACTGTCATTATCTTAATCATCATTATTTTCCTAATCTAAAGCATGTATTAAGAATTTGATTTTATGTTTTAACTAAGCTAGCCTTTATTCAAAGCAAGTTTGTTGCCCTGCCTTTAAAGTATTTATGGTCTTAAGACAGTAGTCAGCATTACACCTGTTAGTCCTTCTTAAGTTCCCCTCTAATAGTGTGCCCTCACTGATAATGTTTTGTTGTAAATGGTTTTTTTTTTATGTCCTCCAGCATATTCTGAGGCCTCCCATCTTAAACAGTATGTGTAGAAAGCACATGATTAGTTGTCCCCACTTCTAATGTTATCCTCAGAGTGGTCGTTTCATATTTAGATGATTTATTTTGAAGTAATTTCAAACTTACAGGAAAGTTGCCAGGACAATATAAAGAGCTCCCATCATCCTCGCACTCAGATTCTCAGACCATTGGTATTTTACTGCATGCTTTCCATTGCCGGCTCTCTGTCCATGTGTCCACTGTCATTTGTTTTGGAACCTTTTGAGGAGGCTGTGCATGGTGTCCTTTTCCTCCAACTGCTTGAGTTCCAGGCACTTGTCCCCTGCATGCAGCCCTTTGAAGCAGTGAGTCAGTCCTGGTACAACACTGCCACCCCGTCCACAGGTCTCAGTAACATTTTGCTCACTGTTCAGACGGTGTCTTTTTTTTTTTTTTTCCCTTCCCCTTCTGGAATGAGATATTTAAAATTCAGTATCTTCTGTGCTGTAGTACTATGCTAAATACAGGATCCATAGGAGGAGATACATGGCCCATTGGAATTCCTGCACTTCCAGGTCAGGGCCTTTTCCAGTTGCTCAGCCTGGAAGAACTCCTTAGTCGTGCCCACTCCCTTATGTCCTTGGCAGTTTTAGAGTATAATTTATAGGATGACCCTTAACCTGGATCCACCCAGAGTCTCCTCGTAACCAGTTTGAGCCATGGGTTCTTGGTAGAAAGGCCACAGAAGTAGTGCCGTGCCCTTCTCACCAGTTCCCTCTTCTTGCTGATGAGTTTTTCAGGAATGATTCCTGCCTGTGTCAGGCCCTACTGTGATGGTTAGCGAATAATGATTGGCATTTTCTTTCATTCATATTGGTTGGCACTGTACTGTAATAACTTTCCCCTTGATTTAATTTACATCAATTCAGATTAATAGACATTACATAATTTGCTGGATTCTGAGCTAATACTTATTTTGATACCAAACTGGTCTATGATTTGACCTTTTTCCTGGTCCGTTTGGCTTACCTCCATCATTCACTGACTATTTCCTTACTTTCTATAACAAAGAGATTTCCAGGCTTCTCTTGTACTTCTCACCCAGCCCTTGGAATCAGTCGTTTTGCCAAGGAATCCTGGTTCCTTTTAGTGGGAGATGGTGTTGGGAACCAACATCTGATTGGTTGAGGTGCTCATTGCTATTAAGATGTCATTACTTCAAGACCTTTTCAGTAGAGAAAAGTAGGAGATGCTTCTATGTATAGGTGCTCACGTATGTATACATGTAATAGTGCTTATAAGCTATATTGTGTGTAGTCACATGCATATATATGTAAATCATGACTTCGTATTGATCCCTCAGAGAGTAGTCTAATACCTTGTTGTTTCTAGCGTTCTTCCTTTCATGTTTGTAAATATCTCTTTCAACAGCGAGAAGCCCATTTTTCTTAATATACTGAGTTTTATGCTCAGCTAATGTACTTATTTCCCAACCACACATCACCTCTCCCCTATCACCCGTCTTTCCTGCACCACCTGTGTCCTCAACTGTCAGACCTCAGGTGTACACCTGTGCGCAGCCCTCCTACCTGCACACACCTTCCCATGACCTTGGCCCCCGGCTATCACCACCTCTAGTTGTAGCCCCCATATCGATTCCTCAGTGGGGGGAGGAAAAAGGGACAAACATTAGGGGAATCCTGATACCTGCCCAGAGACATGTTAGAGGTGATTCAGGTGATCCCTTCTTTAGAAAACGGAAGTTTGCCTAGTAAAGTATTCCATTCTTTTTTTCTCATTTCTTTTTTTTTAATTGAAATCTTGTTTTTTGAGAAAGAGTCTTGCTGTAGTTCAGGCTGGCCTTGAACTCACTGGCTAGTCTAGGCTAGCCTCAAACTTGCAGCAAACCTCTTGCCTCAGCCTCTCTAGTGCTGGGATTTCAGGTGTATACCACTATTCCTGGCAATAGTTTTCATTTTAATTTCTGCACAGCAGAGATAGAATAGAGAAACAAACTTTTGAGATAGGATCTTAAAGAGTCTACAGTATGTTAAGTAAAACAGGGCTGAAACAAAAACTGAAGACAATTTGCAAAACAAGGTTCAGTGAAAAAGATTCACATTAATTTTAAGGTTTGTTTCAAGTTCTTATGTTGAATTCTTTCCTCGGTGTTTGATTCACAAGTAGAAGTCATTTTATGACATAGTAAAAAATACCTCTGGATACCAGAATGCTGTAATTTTCTTGTACTTTACTCAGTCCTTTTTAGTAAGCCTCTTTTGCTCATTCCCTTTAGTGTCCAAATCCCATTCTGTATTCTCAGTCAGGTGGGCTACATTTATTAGAGAACTTATGGCTTTATTTTTTATTATTGATTTTTAAATTTTCATTAGTACATGTTTGCAGTACATGCTAGATGACTGTCATGTTTACTTTACCTGCTCTACAGTGTCCTCTTGTATAGAGTTTCTTCAAAATATGCCCAGTTTCAGAAGAGAATTGTCCTTATACAACAAGGGAGGGTTGCTGCACCACAAGAAAGCTAGTCAAAACTGTTAGAAGTTTAGGGACACAGACCTGGGTTCAAATGCTGTGTCACTTTCCTCATTTTTGAAATGGGGATTCATGAAGTAATAAATGTGAGAAAGTGCACAGCTCAGTAATTATAATATTTTTTATTGCTGTCACCTTCATAATTATTAAAAAGAAATTACAGAAAAACACAGTTCAAAACAGGCAAAGAATTTGAATAGACACCCAGTTTCTTTAAAGAGGATATATGTGTGCCAATATGCCCAGGAGTAGGTACTTAGTATAACTAGTGATTAGGGAGATGCAAATCAAAACCACAATGAGGTACAACTTTATACTCATTAGCATGCTTTTTAAACAAAACACAGCAAATAACTAGTGGAGATACTGGAACTGTTGTGCATTATTGGTAGGAATGTAAATTTTGTAACCATTGTGGAAAACAACTTGACAGTTTCTGAAAAAGCTAAGTATAGAATTAACTCGTGGCATAGCAATTCTGCTCCCAAGTGTATACCTAGAAGAACTGAAAGAGGCAACCAGATACAGTTCAGTTTTCTTACACAGTGTCCCTAGCATCACTGTTCATCATGGTCAGAAAGGTGGGAATAACCCAAGTGTCCTGACAGCGGAGTTCTTAAAACGAGCTTTATACACAGTGAATCATACTCAGTCCTGAAAAGGAAGGAAATTCTGATGCATGCTACAGCATTGATGAACCTCAAAAGCATTATGCTAAATGAAATAAGCCTACCGCAGAGGGACACACGCTGAATGATTGCACTTTTGCAAGGTACCCAGAATAAACAAATTCTTAGAGACAGACAGTCGGATAGTGGTTATGGGAGGGGGATATGTAGTTTGGACACTGCTGCTTAACTGGTGCAGAGTTTCTGTTTGAGATGAGAGAATAGTTCTGGAAATGGATAGTGATGATAGGTTGCACAGTATGGCAAATGTACTTGATACCAATAAGTCACGTACTTAAAAATGGTTAAAGTGGCAACTTATGCTATATATATTTTACCACATGCACAAACAAGCACAAAGAAGTCTCTGAGTTTATAAGATGGTGTGACATGAAAAACCTGCTTGTATGTACTCACAGGGGTACTTACTTGTTCCAAGGTATTCATTGGCACTTTGAACACCAGAGATACAGTGCCACATCACAACACTTCTCTCAACAGTGGCCCTTTCAACAGTGGTCCAGTAAGATCAAATAAGGTTATAATGCAGTTGAAAAGTTCCTGTTTCCTAGGGACCCACTGCAGCAACTATAACACGTCACAGGTAGTTATGCTGGTATGAACAGACCAGCTGTGCTGCTAGTCTTCTAAGTGTGTAACACACACAGTGATATACACTAGGTATGCAGTAAGCTCACTGAGGCTTGTTCACCTTATGGCACCATTCTTGAAATAATCGCTTTGTCTTGGTTACTTTTCTCTCATTGCTCGGACAAAACACCTGACACCCAAAATGAAGGAAGGAAAGGTGTATTTAGCTTACAGTTTGTAGAGGTTTCAGTCCTTACTCACCTGGCTCCAAGGCAGGGTGGCATGGCAGCGCGGCATCTGTTCGTGGCAGCTGTGGCAGATGCCAAAAGTGACAAGAACAAAGGGGCAAAAACAGGAGGAGCATGCCTCTTTCCCTCCCTTATATTGTGTGCGGGCTACCTGCCCCTGGGTGGGTGCAGCACTCACACTGCCAGTCCCAGCACTAGACAATGAAACAATCACAAACACTAGACTCGGTCACCTTCAAAAGGCTGACCCCACACGACCACATGAGGCTTTAGAGGGACCTCCAGAGGCAAACCGTAACACCCCTTACTAAGAAATGAGTGTATAGGGACTCCCTCTACCCTCACACACATGCAGCCTGTCAGAGAAAGGGGAAAGACAGACAGCTATGTGGTACTGAGGTCACAAAAAGGGAAAAGTTGGGAGCTCAGGTGAATCTGGAGCATGGGCTGTCCTATGGGCCTGCGGGCCAGCCCAAGCCTGCAATTCGTCAACAAATTGTTACATTTTTTAGTGTAAGAAAACAATAAAGATGAATATATGACAAAACCCGCATGTGGTGCACAATTTGAATTATTCACACTCTAGAGCACTTTACAGAAGAAGTTGCCCTCACCTGTGTAGGGCATTGCCACGGCCTGAACACAGCCCCTGCCTGTGCACACACCTCACACAAGTGCTGAGGCCCAGACTCCCAATTTGAGTCCTGGAGATGGGACCTTTGGAAACTAGATGGGGTTAGGTGAGGTAGTGAGGGATTCGTGCCCTTGTGGAAACACCAGAAAGAGAGCTCCCAGCCTCTCTTATGAGGATGCATTGGGAAGGTGGCCTTCCGCAAGCCACAGAGGGAGCCCTCAGCAGAAACCAGCCTAAGTTCAGCTCCACCATGAGAGAATCAATTTCCATTGTTGAAGTCACCATGTTTGGGCCAACCACAACACACACAGTCTTCACAATTATTCTCCATGCAGTCTGTGGTCTCGTGTCTCAGGTTCTGCCACAACCCTGATCTCTCGTCTCCTCCCAATGGAAGGAGTATGCAGAAGAGGAAAGAACGCTTACCATGAAGCTTGGTCAGGGAAGTTCGTGAACTAACCCAAGAGGTAAGCAGCAGGTTGTGAAGCGCGGAGAAGAATAGGGTTTCTACAGCAGTGGTTTCTTATGTGCACCATCTGTTTTTCTTTGAGTGTGACGTAAGTGATAGCTTTTCATGTACTGATACTCCCCATGTCTTTTGAAGTCAAACATATGATGCTATTGGTGTGTAAAGGTTTTTCTCTCGCGCCCATTTGTTTCTCCAGCTTGAATTTCTATGTAAACTCCCTTGGCTAAATCACACAAGCCGCCTACAGCACACCGCCTCCTCCCTCATTCAGAGCAGGAAGTGGGAACAGCATCTGCGGTGCGGGTATCCGGTGTGCAGGCCTGGGCCAGGTGGGGAGGACGTCCACGGCAAGGGCCCCACCCCCACTGCCTGCGTGGTGTTTCGGCAGCATGGCCTTCACATCCTAAACCCACCTTCCGGGCACCTCCTCGTTGTAAACCTTGATCACTCCCTGTTTCTCCCTTGTCCTCCTTTGTCTGAAATGTCCCTTTTTCCCTGCAAAGGAAATATTGTATGTTTAATGCAGACCTCTTAGGCTTCTTTATAAAGCAAGTTAACTGAGCTATAATTTTGAGGTTCACCCATTTTAAGTGTATACTCCTATCTCTTTAGCAAATTTATTAAGTTGTGCAGCCATCACCAAAAGTAGTTTTAGAGCATTTCCATCACCATAATATGATCCCTTGTGCCCCTCTATAGTTAATTCCCAGCCCCTGGAGCCCACCAATCTACTCTCTGTCTCAATTTGCCTTTTTTAGACTCTAGCCATTTCATATAAATGGAATCATTTAATGTCTGTGGTCATTGTCACAGCTTCTTTTACTCAGCTTAGTATTTTTGAGGTTCACCTGTGTTGTAGCATATATCAGCATTTCTTTCCTTTGTGCTGCAGAATAGTACTGTGCTGTATGAACATAGATCACATACTGTTTGTCCCTTTACCAGTTGATATTTCAGTTTTGATTTGTCAGCTATTATAAATACTAATACTGCTGTCGATTAATGTGAACATAATTAACCCTCTTATTCTTGATAAATAATAAAATTGTATGTTTCTAATTATTAATTCAAGAAAGCAACTAGTTAAACTTTTTGTCCTCCTAGTCCTTTACCTCTCAAAAAAATCCCTCCTAAGCTAACTGAATTTTTTCACTTCTGTGAGCGCATTGATTCTTTTTCCTTACGTTGCTAATGTTTCATAGCTAGGGAGCTCCTTACTTGTTAGAAAGATATTTCCAACTCTTTGAGATTTTCACAAAAGAAAATATAAGTTATCCAGTATAAGGGGCATTCATTCTGCGTGTCCCCCCCGCCCGCCATGTCCAAACTAGAAATGAGGCTGAGGGGACCAGGAGATGAGATGTGGACATTTAAAGACCTTACTTTCAAGGGTAAATAGCCAGAGAAATAGTCCACTATGTGGTCAATAGACCTTTCATTCTATCCTTCCTGCCTTGCTTTGTTGTTACATTGTTTTGTTCTGCTCTGTTTTTTGAGATAGAGTCGCCATCACCTAGGCTAGTCTCCAACTTACAGGTTCAAGTGATCCTCCTGCCTCAGCATCCTAAATAGCCAGGACTACCATGTGTGCCACCACACACAGCCTCTGCTTTCTTCAATAAAGGCAATTGTCTTTCTTTTTTGGTGGGGGGCGAGGGGGAGTTGAGACAGTGTCTCATTATGTTTTCAGGCTGACCCCGAACTCACTGTGCTCCCTTCGCCTTAGCCTTCTGAGAGCTGGAATTACAAGTGTGTAACATTACATCCAGCTTGATAAAGGCAAATTATTTTGAAAACGCTGTTAAAGTCTTTACTCATTTTCCGCCAACCTCCCTCCTATTAGCCCGTGCAGCAATGTTAGTACACGTTAGCCAGCATCTATCCCGTGCGGGGTCAAGTCCACGTGCCTTCCCAAGGAAGGGCAGCAGGATGCCCCTGCCAGCTGCCACCCAGTGTAGCCTCCCACCCTTTCTAGGTCTCTCTTCGGACAGTCCTAGCTGTTTGGGTGTCCAGGGCCTGAGAGGACAGTGTCACACAGAGGCCTGTGTCGTTAGTCACCTGATTATTGTATAGGTTTTGTTACTTTGAGCCAGGTGTTTTACCCCCTGCTGATTTTACCTGTTAGTCTTACGCTCTTATGCCTCCAATCTGAGTTTCATAAGCCAGGATCATCTCCATTCTGTACTGGAGTCCTTTAGTTGTTACTGAATCATAACTTTATATATAGCTATCATATTTGATACACTTATCAGGTAGACTCTTTTTAGAAATGGCTCGCCAGTCAAAAGTATTCCAGGCCCTTCTTGCCTCAGAGAATTGGACAAACCAGGCCAAAAGTTTATCTGAAAAGTGTGGGACGGGCCCGGGGTATAGCTCAGTGGTGCAAGAGGTCCTGAGTTCCATTCCTGGTACCAAAAAAAAAAAAAAAAAAAAAAAAAAAAAAAAAAAAAAAAAAAAAAAAAAAAAAAAACTAAGAAAGAAAAGAAAAGAAAAGTGTGGGATAAGTGAGTATGGGAGAAACCAACTGCACAGAAGGAACTTGGGTGGAACAAGAGAAAAGGAAGATAAAAGCAAAAGCAACAGTACATGCTGTATGAGAAGTGTAGTGTAGGCTATGGTGGGAATCATGACAGCAAGCTTCCCGTGGGGGTCTGGTCTTCTCTGGTGCTATCCACATCTCACAGGGGCTCATGAGAAGTTCCACAGACAGCATCCTGACAATTAATTGCCACTTGTAATTGACAGGTCCCATTCATTTTCCCAGTTAACTTTGCCACGCCGTATCTCCTGTATCAACACTGCTGGCTTTTAAATTTATTTTTAAGTTGCAGTAAAGTATACATAAAATAAAATTTACCACGTTAATCATTTTAAGTAACAGTTCGTTTGTATCACTGCATTCCCATCGCTGTGCACCCACGATTACCGTCCATCTCAGAACCACTTTCATCTTCCCAGGTGGAGAATCCACGTGAGTCCAGCAGTAACTCCCTCTTTGCCTACCCAAGCTCTTAACAGCTTTCTGTCTCCAGATTTGACCACTTCAGGCACTGCTTGTGAGTGGAATCTTACACTTTTGCCCCTTCGTAATGGCATGCTTTGCTGAGCCAGATGTCTTCAGGTTTCATCCATGTCGCAGCATGTGTAAGAATCTTTCTAAGGGCAAATAATACTCTGGTGTATACGTGTGTGTGTGTGTATCTGTATCTACATATTTATATGTATGCTACATTTTATTTAACCAGTCATCAATCAGTTTGTGCTTGGGTTGCTTCCACCTTTTGACTGTTGTGAAAAATGCTGCTGTAGACATGAGTACATGTCCTTATTTTGTGTTACTGGATAATTACCTGCTAATCAGATAAGACCAGTCTCTGACTTTATCCAAGACCCCTCTTACTGATGCATTTCCTGTTAATCTGAACTTACTGATGCACAAAATGACCATTTCCTGTAGACCCAGGCTTTTTTGAAAGACTTTAACTGTGATCTTCACTGCTGTGCTCTGGGAGCTGATTCAGGCTGTATGAAAGCTGTCTGCTCCCAGAATTTAGCTCGAAGACCAGGTCATAAGTCCTAAAAGCAGGCTCTAGGCTGGGTTAAGATGGGAGATTTGTGTTTTCTGTGTGAAACTTGGGATTGAACCAAAGTCCTTTGCACTGAGCTACATTCCTAGCACTGCCACTCCCCCACCTCAGTTGCTATCATCTCACCGAGTCCTTCGAATCAGTGGGGTGGGGGGTGATGTTCTTCTGGTTTTTCAGCCGTGCACTGGCTGGCTCATGGGAAGGTGTGGTTTCTCTTTTGGCTGAGGCTCCCACCTATCAGCATAGTGGAGCCTGCTTCACGGGAAGGTGTGGTTTCTCTTCTGGCTGAGGCTCTTACCAATCCGCATGGTGGAGCCTGCTTCACGGGAAGGTGTGGTTTCTCTTCTGGCTGAGGCTCCCTCTGATCAGCATGGCAGGGCTTGCTTCACAGGAAGGCATGGTTTCTCTTCTGCCACTCCCCCCTTGTGAGCCAAAGGTCTTGCTAAATTGTCAAGCAGTACTCAAATGTGCTGTGCTCCTACCGTGCCCAGGTACGCTGGGATTAAAGGCATGTGCCACCATGTCTGACTGATTTGTAGGGTTTTGTATTTGTTTGTTACCTATTTGAGTGTCCCTGAGACTACACAGAAACTAATGTCAGACATCAAAAAGAAGGAAGCTAAGGCTTGGAGCAACCTGATTAGGATTGAATTTCTTCGTTTCACAAATATTTGTTGAACTCCTACTTGTGAAAAGTACCAAGCGTTTTTGGAAAACAGATGAATAAAATACTCCCTGCTCTCAGGGTGTTTTATGGTACAAAATATTGGAGGAACTTCCTGTTATAATCCAAAGGCTTTCAGACAAGGATTCAGTCATAGTTGTAAAAATGTATCGCCTTGAGATAAAGAAAATCCCAGAAGCCATGAAAAAGCAACATGTGCTCTAAACTCAAATCTTAGTATGAATTTTAAGCAAGGATTTGTGGACTGGAGTCTCAACATGAATGCCTTTAAATGCAGCTAGCTTTTGCTTTACTTTGGCTAAGAGAAAAAGCATCAGGGAAACAGAAAGTACTCCTGCTCTTGACAGTATAAAATTCTTATTATTTTTAGAGAATAGTAACTATGCATTTATGAAATTCTTTGTCAAAGCAATTTAGTTAATAGCTATGTAAATGACTACTTATTTCATTGTGTAGGTGGATCACTCTTATGTACACTTTGAAGAAAGAATTTAAGTGCTAGAAACTATTAACACTGCAGATGGAAAGAAGCAAAAGTAAAGGCAAGAATGGCAGACCTTTGCTGTGTTAGGTGTTCCAAGGAAGCAGAGAACCGCCAGCTTGTAGTGAGATTTCTTCCGCTACCAAGAGGGATTTCTTAGTCACTGAAGTGAATTTCCACGTGAAATTGTTTCTTATTACTGGTTTTCATGCACAAAAGAGGGAGGTGCTGGAGATTAATCTCACAGCTATCAGTCTCCATGCAAAGGAATATCTCCTTGTGGACACCTAACAGGCGCTTCTAAAAGGGCATGTTTTCTCAGCATAAATCATGGAGGAGTTAAGCCAGGCCGAGTCTCAGAAAACAGCAGCAGTGCCCTGCCTGGCCGATGGTCTCCCGCTCTTCCCTACCCTGAGCTCACCTGCCCAGTGCAGAAGCACCGTCTTCAGCTGCACTTGAATCAGCACATCCCACCTCTGACGCGCTCAGAATCTCAGTTGTCATGCAGATCACACTGAAGTTCTGGGCAGTGAGGCTCAGGCTCTTCCACCTTCCCCACCTCGGAATTCGGTTCCTACTGGCATCAGCTCACTCTCCCCACATCAGGCTAGTAAGGGAAGCTGCAGGAACTGGCGTTTATTCTTCCCCGGGGCGCCTTCTCCAGTTCCTTCCCTGCGCTCTTGCTTACAGTACAGGGAGCCCTAATTGCATGGCTCACACAGCAGTTGCTCTTGGCGAGTCCTCCTGTGCCGTGCCCAGCCACTGAGAGCGCAGCCTGGTGGCTGTGTGGCCAGCCCCCGCCCGCCGGCCCCGCGGGTGCTGCAGCCCACCAGCACCTCTCCCCTACCGTCTGCATGTCTTCACTTCCTCTTCCGTTTTGTTTTCCTTCAGGTACAGACCGAAGACAGCGTCCTCCTGTTTGTTACTGCCTGGACGATCACAGAAATTATCCGTTACTCCTTTTATACATTCAGTCTATTAAACCATCTGCCTTACCTCATCAAATGGGCCAGGTAAAAATGGAACAAAGACTATTGAAATTCTCCACTATCACATTTGCCCCTTAGCGCCTAAATGTTACCCCCAAGTTTCTAAAAATAAAAGTTCTGTGAGAGAGAAGTTGGGTAAGGGTCTTCACTTTCATTAATAGAAGCACTGTTGGAAAAACTTTACATTTTACATATTTTTATTAGGTTCATTTCTTTTCAGTTGAATTATGCAGTGAAGATTTGATGTAATGTCCCTTTTTTGTCCTTATCAAATTTTTCCAATGAATTTCTGCTGTTATGGTGGGTTTTGTTAACACCAAGCCCAATTCTCATGGCCTTAATTTTTCTAAGAAGCTGTTTCTCTTAATTTTTTTTAGTTAATAACAAATGCACATGGTAGTTTTTGTTTTGTTTTGTTTTTTGTTTTTTTTGCGGCACCGGGGATCATGCACATGGTAGTTTTAACTTAGCAATTTTATTTGGCTTCATTTATTTTTACTTGTAATACTTATTATGATGTGGGCAAAAGACTCAGAGTTCACCTGTTTATTGTAACTGATAGTTGAGACCAGTTTTCTGAGTTAGAAAATTCCTTTGGCATAAGGAGGAAAGGACTACAACAAAGTAGAAGAATCAAAATTGTCCATGGAACAAAAATACCTCCTTTCAAAGAAGGAAGGCAGTGTTCACTAGACACTTTATGAGTTCAGTGACTAAGGATATAATGTTGTTGTTTCTAACATTTCAAGTATGAGAACTCCCCCAGCCCTTTTTTTTTTTTTTTTTTTTTTACAGTACCAGGGATCAAACTCACAACCTCGTGCCTGCCAGGCAGGTGCTTAGGCCACTGAGCCAAACTCCCAGCCCTATTTTTTTTGAGGCAGGGTCGCAATATGTAGCTCAGACCGTCCTTGCTCACATTGTAACCCAAGCCGGCCTTGAACTCACAGCGCTCCTCCTACCTCAGCCTCTGGAGTGCTGGGATTAAAGGCATGCGCCACCACACCTGGCTTCCCTTATTTTTATTATTTTTTGTAATAAACATCTTTACTAGGAAAGAGGAAGGGTACAGCTACCAGTCAGCCCTCATGTCACTTTGAATGCTGTCTAGCCCGATGGTAGGGGAGATTGTCCACCAAACCCTGATTTCACTATTGGAGAAAGATCATTTTGCCCATTCTTCTCTATGGAGTGTGGAAGAGTCGTCTTCTCTCTTATCAAGAGTATATGTTCCCTTCATCTTCATAGATTGTTTAGCGTGTTCCGTGCCTGAAAGTTTGAAATCCAGTTCTCATATGTTGTTTTTTTGTTGCTGTTGTTGTTCATAGGTTGTTTTGTTTTGTTTTGTTGTTGTTGCTTTTGAGTCAGGGTCTCTCTGTGTGGTTCAGGCTGATGGCCTTGGACTCATGTTCTAGGCTGGCCTCAAACTCATGGTGATTCTCCTGCTTCTGCCTCCCCAGTACTTGGATTACAGGTGTGTGCCACCATGCCTAGCTTCATGTTTCAAAAGTTTGCATACATTCAGTTTTACACAACAGTGTGTACAGACATTGAGAGTATCATGACTGTA
Organism: Dasyprocta punctata; assembly: GCA_004363535.1. Taxonomy (NCBI): domain Eukaryota; kingdom Metazoa; phylum Chordata; class Mammalia; order Rodentia; family Dasyproctidae; genus Dasyprocta; species Dasyprocta punctata. The sequence goes on along the minus strand of RJWM01011798.1, from coordinate 35,863 downwards.
TACATGTGTGGCGTGCTATTTTTTTTTTCAGTCCACAGACCAGACGTGTGTATGGCTTAGGTTTGCCTGGATAGAACATGTTTCAGCACTTTTCTCATGATCCCTGTGATCCCCACTCCCACAGGACTTATTACTTTGCCAGTATCAAGCATCCCCTTAGTTGTTCTGAGGAGTTGCTTAACAAACACATAGAGTTTATTTTAGAACATTCAGAAATATATACCTGCTTTAGTCCCTTTTCAAAATGGCTCGTAAAACCTGGATTTCAACAAAAGGTAAATGGGAAATGTAGAAAGCACCGCTTTCTGCAAGACGGGGGCTGGGTAGAAGGCTGGGAGCATCTTTCCACCAACACTGGTGTTGCGCCTCAGTCGTGGGTATTTTGCTTTGTTTCAGGTACACGCTTTTTATCGTGCTGTACCCAATGGGCGTGTCAGGAGAACTGCTCACAATATATGCAGCTCTGCCCTTTGTCAGACAGGCTGGCCTGTATTCCATCAGTTTACCAAACAAATACAATTTCTCCTTTGACTACTATGCATTCCTAATTCTGATAATGATCTCCTACATTCCACGTAAGTAAATAGTTGTGCGTGTATTTATGTCTTAAACACTTGGCTCCACAGTAACTAGAGTTAAATGTCTTTGATTGTCTTTGCACTGTGTCCAAGTAAGTATAAATCTGATTTACTGGGAATACTGGTTTTTATTGAATGCTGTCAAAGGGAATTTTCTCTGGTAGTAATTGAATAAAGATGAGCCCTTCTCAGTACAGCTGCCAGCATGCAGCCCTTCTCAGTGTGTGGGTTTGAAATACCGAATACCAGGGTAAATTAATCTTATTTGGGGGGAAAGTACTGAGGAGAAAACAAAAAAGCCGTTCAAGGCCTTACCTTGATTTTATTTCCCTGTCTCTTAAGAAATGCTTATTATGGTTTGTAAAAAGCATAAAAAGATTTTTTGCCTTGTTTACTGTATCGAAAGAGACAGTTTACTTCATTTTAAGGGATGAGTAGTTAACTAGAAACAACCAAATAAAAAAGAGATTTTTCTTTTCTACGTGTCTCATTTTCCCGTGGAGCAGTAAAAGCCCCTTCAGGACAGAGTGTTCCCTCCAGGATGGCTCCCAGTTATGTTCCTGGTAGTAAGTACACAGAGGATCAGATCAGTTCTGAGTGCTTCCCGAGTGGCAGAGACCCTCGTGTGACATGAGTCCTGGCCAGCGGGGCCAGGGTGGGCGTCTTGACAGTTGTGATCATTCCTGGGGTCTCTTTCTGCATAGCAGAGATCTTGTCGGTGATGTGCGTGCTTCTTCTCCTTTAGCTACTTCTGCAGCCACTGCACCTCCGAATCTTGTCTTAGTCACTGAAGGTGCCATCGTCCCCCTTGAACCCAAGTTAAGTTCAGATCAGAGTGATTTTCCTCAGCACCAGCAGTGTCTGAATCAGTCATCCTAGCAGTTATAAGTGTTTTGTCCTTCTGTGGAAAATTGCATTTCATGCATTATGAAGAAAAAACTACATCCAGATTCCATGTGAACATTTATCTTGGAGAAATTCTTGGACACAGTCCTACTTTCATGATTCATTTTCCAGTCTGTTTTTGTTTTTGTTTTGTTTTGTTGGCATGTCAGAGTCTCACTATGAAGTTCAGGCTGGCCTTGAACTCACTTTGTAGTCCAGCTACCCTTGAACTCGCAGCAGTTCTCCTGCCTCAGCCTCCCAAATGCTGGGATTACAGGCGTGTGCCACCACACCCAGCTGCTCATTTCCCAGTCTTTATTCATCATCAAGTCCTCCCCTTCAGCTTGCTGTGGTGGTGCACATCTGTAAACCCAGTACCCTGCAAGGCTGAGCAGGAGGATCACAAGTTTGAACCCAGCCTGGGCAACTGACTTAGCGAGCCCCTATCGGAAAATTTGAAAAAAGTAAAAATAGCCGAGAATGTAGCTCAGTGTACCACACACACAAACCCCTTTCCCCAGTAGAGTCAGAAGGTGGTGGCGAAAGGCCATCTCTCCTCAGATGGAACAGGTTGTTGGTTTCCAAACAAAGGCAAATACGGACGGATCTAACATTTAAGTAATCAAAATTAATACATCTTTCCCTTTTCTAACTTTGTCCCCTTGACATTGCATTTTCTCACCTCTCGAACCAGTGTGCAGTTGGAGTTGTAAGGAGCAGCGCGTTATCCCAGTGGCCACCACAGGGTTTATTTCCGTTCAACAATTTTTAAGTGAATAGGACATAGATGCCAAGTTGGGAAATGGCAGGGAGGGTGTGGTGAGCACGGGCCGTAACAAGGTACTTGCCTGCTGGCAGTAATCTAGAGGTCCCGACCTCAGAATTCCTACAGGATTTCCGGTCTACCACATGCCTGTCATCGAGCACTTGGGAGCCTTGAGCAGGAGGCTTTTGAGTCCAAGGCCAGCCTCGGTTATAAAACAAGACCCTGTTTCAAAAAGAAAAGATTTCTGTTCTGTCTGAGAAGGGGGCTTCATTCCCGGAGCAGGTCCCCAGGCAGCCTGTCTGCACCTGCTAGTCTTCCCTGTGCCCTGGGCCCTCCTGACGTCGTGACAGGGCTGCTCACACAGCCCTTGGCAGTGACACGATCCCTCTAGGAAAAGAGCACCCTCCGTGGGATTCTCTTTCCTGGCCTTAAGGGAAAGAGGAGAGAGCGCAGGCCTCAGGGCCGGCTGTCTTCTGGAGAGTAGGACAGGACTGTGCTCCAACAGAACTCAGCCTTCTTGACCTTCCTTTTTCCTTCCAGAATCTGCCCCCTTTTGATAAGAGAACTTGGCTTATTACAATTTAACATAATCTCTATTTAAAAGACGTTTAACCCCATAGACCAGGAAAATGGTTGGCTTTCAAATAAAGACCGAAAGACTCCTTCCAGGTCCCTGACCACCCGGCCGTGTGCAGGAGGGCAGCCCAGTCCGCTCCCTGCAGCGGCCACCCTTGTGTCTTCTGGCACCCTGTGCTCCTGGCCTGCCAGCGGCCCCGGGTGGTTTCAGTAAGGTTGTTAATATCAGGACCAGATTGTACAGTTCATCCCAGGCAACTGCACATTTCCAACTTTCCAGTGCTTTGTAAGAAGAAAATGCAGAATTGGGTGAGATTGCTGTTGACATGCAGTCTTTACCAAATTTGGTTTTCTTTCTACAACTTACCCTTCCGGTGGGCAGTTGGCAATGCACATGTACTGTATAAAGTAACACTTTTCTCTGTGGTTCTGATCCACTGTTACACGTGTGGCTCCAACCGTGGTCCTTGCAGCGGTCCAGTTGGGGGCTCCTTAAGGTCTCTGGCAAGTGCTTCTCCCCATGCGCTTGCACAGTGCACGGTAGGAAGACAGTGTGGTATTTGCAGGGCCCAGTGGGCATCGGAGTCCTGTATACAGCCCCGCCCCCACCCCCCAGCAGATTGGCAAAACTCAGTGATGCGGATAGGGACAAGAGGAAGGTTGAGAAACGCTAGTGCAGGGTGGGGACTCTAACAAGCCAGCACTCTCCAGCTGGCTGGTGACCATAACCACAGCTGACTCCTGAGAACCCGAGGACCAGTCCCAGGCAGAGTGTTCCCAGCTGCTCTCATCCTCCAGGTGCTCCTCTCCTGAGGGGGATGGCCCCCACCCCAGCAGACAACAACGCCCCACTTCTGGAACGTGTCCTGAGCTAGGCTGTGGGAAGGGCAAGTGGTCAGTAGCGCCGTGGGCACAGGCCTCTATCATCTTGGCAACACAGCCTGAGGCGGTCAGGTCGTAGCCATCTTCCCTGGAAATGGTTAAGCCGTTGTGCTTGGGTTCAGCCTGGACACATGGTTCATTCTGATGGGGACAGTATCAGGAGTCACCACCGGAGCTGCAGTCACCTGAGCATCTCGGGCCTCCCACGAACCCTCTCTCCCTGCTACCGGGGAACTTCGGCAGGCGGTGAGGGCATGAAAGGGTCACACGTGTGCCCTGACTCGAAGTGTCTGACCCTGCTGGTGGCCATAGGCCCTGGCCCTTGCTTTGAACTGAGACTGAAGCCTCCTGAGTGACTTCTAGGAGGGCACCCTCGCTCAGGCCCTCTGCACGAGCTGGGAGGCTGGAGCCATGCGCTGTGGGTACGGCGCCCATGGGTGAGCCGGCGAAGGACACAGCTGTGGCCCGCCCGGCTCGCACAGATTGCCTTCACTAAAGTAAACCGAGCCCTGCGACTGGCCCCGCAGGTTTAAATGATGACAGTTAGCATTCCTCATGGTTTAACTGTATCTTCACTTCCAGTTTGTGTGTCATAGAGCTTGTCAGGTTCTCTGGCTCTCACAGCAGAATCATCCTCTTGCTGTTGAAGTCCATGCCTAAGCCCGGTCTTCTCCGCGATTAACTCCCGGCCTGAAAACAGCTCAGTGGTGGTGGTGGCGCTCAGGGCCCAGCGGCCCCTGCGATCGATCTGCCAACACCTCTTGGCATCGTGGAGCACTTCAGGGGGATTGTTTCAAATGTGGCCAACTTGGAATCCATTTGAAAAGGAAGAAAGTGTCCAGGGAGAGTTGGCATTAGGAGTTGCCTCTCAGAAAATATAGGTTACTTTCTAAAAATGAGGTAGTCGAGCCGCTGGGGGTGGGGGAAGGGGAGAGGAAGGAAGGGTGTTACACACCAAAGCTTCCCTGGGTACAGTAGCCTTGGAAGACGCGGCAGCTCCAGCTGGCCTCAGGGACCCTGTCGGCATTTAAGGCTCACGCTGCGAGGTGTTTTAGCCCCCCGGGCCCTCCTCTACAGCTGCCTGCCTCCCTTATTTCTAGATAGTCCCTGGGACGGTTCTCATCTGAGAGCCAGTGCTTTGTGTTCTGTGAAATCACCAAAAATGGAGGACTCGAGGGCCTCGGTGCTTGCGATACTGCCTTCCCTTCCGGGGGCTTCTGTGTGTCCCGGCACCTTTGCTCCATTGTGGCTCTTCCTGCCCCTCAGCGCTAGCGTCCAGAGAGCTTCCTTTCTCTGGAGGGCTTTGGGAGACCCCTCTCCCTCACCCCAGCAGTAGGGGTGGCCAGACTGGGGGTGAGGAGCCCGGACCCTGAGCCTCACTCCCATCAGTGACTTGCTGTGAGGCCCAAGCAAGTCATTTGCTTTCTCTAGGGCTTGAATCTCTCTGCTTGAAATAGGAATAATTCCATCACTAGTATTCTTCACCTGGCGGTTATGAAATTGATCAGCATGAACAGGAAGAGAATATGAATAATCCTCGGCAGGACTGGAAATACAGCTCAGTGGTAGAGCGCTGGCCTAGTATCTGAGGCCCTGGGTTCCAGCCCCAGAACGAGAAGGTCTGTGGCATCTTAATTAGTAATAGTAATGACAGCAGCATTTGTTGTAAATCTTCATACCATTTGCCACCGCAGCTAAAGCCAGAGAAGCAGAGTTTTTGGGTGTTGCCACCCGCCTCACACCCTACGCCTTTGCCCCACCCTATTTCATTAGCTCCCTTGGTTGCTGGACAAGATAGTAGTCAGGAAGGTCCACAAGACCACATGTTCTTGTGCCGGAAGTAGAATGTGCAGTTTTAAATGATACCCTTAACCAGCTTTCTTTTTTTCTTTCAGTTTTCCCACAGTTGTACTTCCACATGATACACCAGAGAAGAAAGATCCTTTCTCGTCCTGAAGAACACAAGAAATTTGAATAGTTCGTGCTTCCAGCACCGTCCCCCAAACCAAACTTTTCAGTGATCAAAAAATGCTGCAGACTTTTTGAGTTCCCAATACGTTTCATAGAAAAGAGTTAAGAACTATTTTTAAAATATTAAAAACAAAAACCAAAATCCAGTGTCAAATGGGCCTGGGGTTTTATAGAAAAAAACAAATTTTTTTAAAACTGTTAACATACAGTGTCCTGGCCGGTCCATTTTAGCATGCTCTTTCAACCAGAAGTCCTCAATATTTACAATGGCGCTAGAAAGGGGTTTGGCATCTATCTCCTCGTGCATCCTCTCCTGCTGACCGCTCTGAGCTGCGGTCAGTCTGAGCGAGGAGTTGGCCCCAGTGTATGCCCAGCTCGCAGCAGAGCCCCGTTCAGTCTGCAGTGTTTGGTGTTCCCTTCTCACAGTGCTTGACTGCATGCTGGAATCCCTTTGTATTTTTGAAGCGGCAAACTTCGTTCTCTAATGCTCTGAAGTTATGACTGGGATCTAGCCCCTCATATCTAGTGAATGAATTATAAAATGTATATGCCTGTGAAGCTTTGGGGTAGTGCCTGTAAACAGAAAAAAACTAGAACCCTTTTGTTTCTTTCCAACTGAGTCACTATTGCCTGCCACTGAGAAACATGCTTGAATTTAATCAGTAGGTGCATAGTGTAAAGAACCCACCTTAACCTGGAGCTTGGCTTCGATCGTGTTTTAACAAGTGACAGTTCTCTGAGAGGTGAAGCTCAATAGCTGGGAAGTGACAAGTCCCTGTCACAGGACTGGTCTCAGAGCACCTCTGAGTAGTGTATTTGCCAATAGTTGTTTTCGTTTATGGACTGCAAGCCCATCTTGTCACACAGGAGCAGGGAATCTGTTACTTTGAGTTCAAGGAAGTTGTCGCTTTTAAAATGTCTGAAAAACATAAAAGAATGACTTTATACATTTATTTATTTTGTTTTTTTTCAAGTTTATTTACTCTTCTGTTTACTTCTCCTGATGATGGCCACGTGTCCATTCCCGCCAAGTATTAAGAGGCAGTGTGTTCTGGACGGACAGTCGGTGGCAGCGTGTCCCGGTGTGTGGGAGCAGCCGTGGGTAACTGGGCCCTGTGGACATGTCTAGTCAACGTCACATCTGCATGCCGTCTCACTGCTCATCTCAGCTGTGCATGGGCAGCCGCCACGAGGGCTGGATGAAAACGGAAGCCCGGCGTAGGTGTGCACGCAGCTGCCCAGACGTGCACAGTGTCTTCTTTGTGGAGTCTGTCTTTCCCCCGGCCTTTAAGACTTTAAAAGTCAGGCTTCGTGAGTAATTTAAAATACAGTTATCAATAGCAGAAAAATGTCAGAATGAAAAACTAAACTCTAATATGCATATTTTCACAGGGACTTGAAAATCTAATCCAAGCAGCTGTATAATATATTTTTTAACAGCATTGAAATTCTGCTTCTTCAAGTCAGCACTGCTGGGTGTGTTGAGGGTAGAATCTTTTACGTTTGATAGACTGGGAGAGATGGGTATTCATCTTCTTATCCCTTTGTGTTCTTCCAGAACGTATTTCCACTATGAAACAGTCATCTTCAGTTATATTAGCCTTGTTCCTCTGTGTGGTTAAGATTTTTTTTCAGTTGGTTTTGGGACTGTAGAAAGTGGGATGAAAAATGCAGGTTTTCCAGGATTGGGGGACTGCAAGTTTTATTCGGGCTTCTTCCTTATAATTAGTCACTACTTCCACAAAAACATTAGTGTTGCAGAGCAGCACACTGCATCGAGCTGAACTTGGGCAGTGAGAATGCAGCACACAACTCCCTCTTCCAGCAGGGGCTCGGCCCCAGAGTGCTTTTTACATCGACATTTAAAATGCAGCAGATAAGTAAGGCGTGTCACTGTGTCCTTCAGGAAACTTCTCAGTAACTGGTCTTTTCTTCAATCCTAACATGAATTCATTCCTCCTTTGAAGCAGTGGTGTTCTTCTATGAGCTGAGAACATCCAACCCCATCAAAAGCCACGTCTTGCTATAAGGCGTGAGTGAGGAAGGTGATGTTCAGTGGGGGTTTTGTCAGACCCAGTGGTTGCCTGGTGTGCCACAAAGACACCTTCTCCCAGCGCCCACTCAGCGTGTTTCAGGTCCCCCAGGGGGCCGCCTGCCGCTGGAGACTTCTCTGAGGTACACAGCAGCGCCTGTAGACCGAGCTGCGAATCTGCGTCGTGCTGAGCCATTGGCTGAGGTCAGGACTGCTCGCCTCTTGTGTCCCTTCGCTGATCAGAGGCCCCAGGGAGATGTAGTCATGGAATAAAGCACTGACTTCCCAGATAAGAGCCTTCCTGGGAAGCAGACTTCAGTGAGGAAGATAGCTGGAGAGGCAGATTATGCCCTCACTTCTCACTCGTGTGTTGGTTATTCATGTCTGATAAAAGGCTGGCATTGATGTGGGCCAACCTGCAAATTATTTTCAATTCTGAGTTTCTGGTAAACCGTTATAAAACATTAAATTCATTGCACACTGCTCCTTTGAAATTTGGGTAAAAAAAAATTAACCATATATAGTCATTTTTGTATTTTTTCTATGTTGTGCAAACCAAAATTGTAATTTTATAAGTCTTTGATTCACTAAAGTTATATAATTTAAATGTATTTTTTGTATATTTAGAAATAAGGAGTTCAAAGACTATGCTTAACTTTCTATGCATGCATTTGGAAGCTGTTTCTACTTGATAATGTAGTCATAACTTATATTCATAAAATACTGACTTGTGTTGCATTTCAAAATAAACTGGTGTGTGCTCTGCCTGGACTTGCCTGAATGCACTGTTGCAGGAATGTGGAATGGGTTTTGGTTCTCCAGCTCTTTCTTTGACAATTTTTAAATCTATTTCTGCTATTTATGGTTCTTCTATTTCAGGAAAAGTAGATTTTATTAAGAGGTTTCCAGAAAGTCATTCTTCCCTGCCGGTCAGTGCTCAAGTTTACCAAGTCAGTCTGCAGGCTGCCCACAGAGGGTAAAAGGGGCTGCAAAGTCTGGAAAGTTGGTCAGCAAAACATTTTGAGTCCTTGTCTTAGAGGGGTGTTTGGGTTTGAGGTGTTTTTAGTGTAATTTACCTAAGTCAAATGGAGGCTGCTGGGACCCTACAGTGATAAAGTTAAATCCCTCATCCTGAACAGGCTCCCAGACCCAGGACATCCCAGGAACTGCTTCACGGGCTGTCACGCCTGCAGGAAGAAGTGGTGGAAGGACCCTGGTGAGGACGGCCCGCCAGGGTCAGTCCTACCCCTCCAGCTCCAGAGGCCCGGGTGATTGCCGCACCGTGTGAGCGCGTGCGGGGCGCTCTCTGGTCAGCTCACTGGTGTATGAAGTACTACTGGCGCGCACTGCAGCCCGCTGTGTCTTCCCGATTTCACTGCCCCCAGGCCCAATGTGTAGTGGTGTCCCGAAGAGGAGTATCTCCATCCTGCCGGCTGCCGCAGTGCGCTCAGCCCAGCGGTGAGACCACCATCTTCTCTGGAATCCACTCTCCTAAGGCGGGCTCTTCATTATGAAAAGAGAAAAGAGATTATAAATGAAACTGAGGCACAGATGGTAAGCTCATAGTCAAGGCCACCCAGAAAACACAACCTTTACAATCTTAGGGTACCAATGGGAAGCCACGGCTTTCTGACTTGTCATTGTCCTCTGTTGTTGCAATTCTGTGTACAATGTTAACATAAGCCTTAACCTGGAGGAATTACCGTTGGTATAATTAAGAGACCTACTGTTACACACAGCATTCCCAAAATACCACTATGTTCTGTTTCCTTTAACAAAAATGAAAACTAGCTTTGCAATTCCTCATATTACTGGAAAAAAAAAAAATCCCAGCTTCACAAATAGCCTGGCCCATTGTCACACTGTTTAGTGGTGAAGAGACTGTTCTAAGCAACTGTATCCAAAAATAGCCGAACCTGTTAGCATTCCCCTGCCAAAGACCCAGAGCAGGGTCTGAAAGAGCTGGGTGGCTCTTTTACCAACACTTTCTTTTAAACATATGTGAAGGACTATAATCATTTTTTGCCCTCCGAGCAGGCTGGGGTGTAGCTTGCCTAGCATGCATGAGGCCCGGGGTTCTGTCCCCAACACCACGGGAAGAAGAAAGGGCACTTAGAGATACACCTCAGTGTCCTGGCACAGGGACTAGCATCTGGGTTCAACCACCAGTGTCACGAAATAATCATCTCATGTGATGAGCAAAAATTAAAGTGAGAGGCTGTGTTGAGGCACTGAGCGCCTGTTTCGGAAGTCCCCGTATGCTGGGAATCACGTTTTCTGTTCGTGATGCCGAAGCACAGACACCGGTCCCGGCTCCGGCGTGTGCCGCGCAGCCCGCCCGTGGGTAAAGCCCGGCGCCGTGTCCGCCTCCGCCTGGCTGTAGCCGGCCTGTCCCGCTAGGGGGCAGCACCTCACAAGCGATCTGGGCTCCGGCCGCCGAACGAGTCTGCAAAACAACTCCAGCCCGAGGACAGGACGCAGGGGCAGACAGGAGCATTAACGACAATTTGTCACGCATCTTCACTGTCCATAAAAAGCGAAGACAAGTTTTCAAGCACATTCTGAACGAGTGCAGGAAATAACACTTTTTTAAAAAGCACCGAACCCAGCTCCGGTGTGCGCGCTGGGGCTCGGTCTTTCCTGGCTGCGGCGCCCTCCCCATCGCGGTCCCCACGGCCGGCTAAAGTTTGGGAAGCCAGCAGCTGCGGGGCCGGCTCACGGAGCAGGTGTTAGCCCTCCTCTTTAGCGCACAGCCTGCTTGTTAATATCAGAAATGGCCGGGGAGGTCAGTTCCCACTCTCGCTCTGTCTCTGGATATTTTTGGAGGGTGGCCTGGTCCATGAGAAAATGTCAGGCCGCCTTATAAGGCCGTGTCTGGCCCCAAGAATGCTGTCTGCAGCGCGTTCCGTACACTCTGGACTTGCGTTCACTTGACTCTTGGACTGTGGGTTTTCTCACAGACTCAAACTGCTTCTGCTCATGCCACGGGCTGTTCTCACTCTCACAGAGGTCTTCCCTGAGGAGCGGCTCTTTGAATGGTGGCTGTATGGCGCACACTGCCAGATAACCAGATTGCGTCCATGGGCCACAATGGCTCTGCGTGGGGATGGGCGATGGGTGTGGCAAAAAGAAGGAGCCGTGGTTTTATTTATTTTTTAATTTAATTGAATTTTTTTTGGAACTGGGAATTGAACTCAGGACCTTGTGCTTGCCAGGCAGATGCTTGTGCCACTGAGCTATATCCCCAGCCTGGGGTTATGGTTTTAAAAACAGATACAAGATTAGTGTTTTCTCCTAAACATTTCTTTCTTTCTTTCACTGAGCTACATCCCAGTCTTTTTTCTTTCTTTCTTTCTTTTTTTTCTTTCTTTTTCTTTTTTTGTTATTTTAAGACAAGATCTTGCTAAATCGATACACCAGGCTGGACTGGAATTTACCATCCTCCTGCCTCAGCCTCCCAGAGTGCTGGGACAGCCATGCCTACCACTCTGGGCTTGGTTCACTCTTTTTGTAGCCAAACACAGTTTACATCTCCAAGAGAAGGGGTGCTGTGTGTGATTTTCCAAACCTATCGTGCAAGTTTATCCTTGAAACATCTTCGGAGCTAAGGCTCTCAGACCAAAGCTTGAGAAGTCATAACTGTTGGCCACAGCCTGCCCCATTCAGAGGGAAAACGAGATGGGGGGCCCGACCTGGAATCTAGGAAGAGTGCTCCTCATTTCTGCTGTGTGGTTTCTAAAGGTCTTGTGGTAGAAACCACCGTCATCAAATAAGTAAACAGAAAATACAATGGCGAGAACCCAGATGCCAGTGGCCCTTGAGCCAGCCTACCTCTTGCTGCCTTCCTGCTGTGGAAGGCGTCCAGCGTGGATGTGAACTGTCTGTCTGCCCACACAGACCAGGCCAACCCGGGCAGCCCTGTTGGGCCGCAGATGCTGCCAGCCCAGGCCCGGGGCCTCAGCCCCGTGGCTGCCTATCTGGTGCCCCAGAGGCCCTTTACATTTCATTCTCCTAAGATCTCCAACTTAATGCAGGAGAGTATCCACGATTTCACAGAGAGAGCCACCATCCGACAAAATCTGCTTGTCCTGGGCTCACCTTTTCCCTCCTTGAGGATGGAAGAGGTGACTCTTCATGCAAATCTAACCCCTGCTTTAAGCTCCAGAGGTTTCTGTCCTGCTCTTCCTCAGGTCCTCTCTCTGTCATCCACTTCTCTCTGAGGACTTGCTCTTTGCCAGCTCCTCTGGCCTTGGCCGTGGCCCCATGCCCTCTGCTCCCCGCCCCCTCCTGCCCTCGGGAAGAGTTGACTATAAGCTCTTCCCTCTTTTTCACCTACCTCTGCCTCCCTCCCCAGCCTGGCTCTTCCTGCCTCAGCTCACACACACACACACACACACACACACACACACCAGCTCTACTGAAGATCACTAGTGACCTTGTTATGAAATCCAGTGCATACCTTAGTCCTTTTCATGGTTCAAATACAGGTGCACAGGTGCAGTCTTTCTGGAATTAGAAATTAATAGAGTGGTGACACATGCTTGTAATCCCAGCACTCAGGAGGCTGAGGCAGGAGGATCACTGAGAATTTGAGGCCAGCCTGGACTATACAGTGAGAGCCTGTCTCAAAAAAGAAAGAAGCAAGCAAACAAGCAAGCAAGCAAGAAAGAAAGAAAAAAGGAAAGAAGAAAGGGGGTAGGATGGGGACTCAGCAATTCCCGCTCCTGACCGGAACTCTCATTTCTCCCCACGCATCCCAAGTGAAAGTATGTGCAAAGAGCTGATGGAAAACAAGCAAAAACCTGACAGCTGGCTGCTTTTAGTGCCAGGGTAGAGTTCTGGTAGGCTGGGAAGAACCCTAGAACATTTCTGTTTCCTAAAGCACTGAGACGTAGGAGCTTAATTTAAAGGAAATTATGAGGCTTGCTGGACTCAGCTCCACCCCACACCACCCCGCCCTTTCCCTCCGGGCCAGCACCTGGGTCTCAGCCACCGTGGTGGGGGAAAGGCCCAAGGAAAGAAGCACAAATGGGCGCGCTCTGGGCACCAGGCTGGCCTCGGCTGGCGGAGACCTAGGCTGGGACGGACAGCAGAGGGTCCGAGGAGAGCAGGGAGCCCCGCTGCTCTTACCACCTAGGACCAGAAGAGATGGAAGAGAGGCCACACCCACGCACCCCAGCTTTTAATGACACCCCCACTCTGCCCACTCCCACCAGCAAACACGGCTCCATCAGAATCTCGAGATGGAACTTTAAGATCACCATTCCTCTTGCTTGAGGAAGAGCAGAGACGAGTGGGGGCATGAAGAGGGACCTTGGAACACTTTCCGGGAAGCCAGTGTCTTTCCTTCCGTCAGCTGCCATCTGCCTTGACGTCATCTTCTCTTGCTGCCTGCTCCCCCACCTCCTCTCCCACCTAACTCAGGGTCCCCTGCCGTCTCCTAACTCGAGGTTCCCCAATTTGCAGGAGCAGTAAGAATCACCCATAGTGCATGTTAACAGTCAGAGTCCTGGGCTTCCCACAGACCTACAGAATTGGAAATGCCGGAGACAGAGCTTGGGGCTCTGTTTCTAGACAGTCCTCACGGGTGCTCCTAATGCAGGGGCTTAGAGCGCAGTTGTAAAATGTATTGGCTTACCAACCTTGGGGGGGGACGGGCCTGCACTCCCACCACTCTGGGAGGCTGAGGCAGGAGGATTGCAAGTCCAAACCCACCCTGGGCAACTTAGTGACTTAAGGAGACCCTGTCTCAGATATAAAATCTTAAAAGAGAATGGACAGAAGCGAGGAAGTTTGGCTTTGGAGCTCCTGGTCCTGAGAGTTGAAGTAGCTTCTCCTTTCACTTCCAGCCCAAGGTCTCTGCCCAGCGATCTCCAGGGCGGATCGGACCTATGGACATGTCCCGTCGGGCCGTCGGGGTGTCGTTTTTTTATATTAAATCAGTTGCCGGTATCTTACAGCTGAGAGATGTCAACCATCTAAGATGAACCAGAAGGTGAGGCGGCAGGAACCACGCTTTCGCCACCGGGCCTGGGCGGCAGCACGGGAACAGGGCTCGCTTCAGGAAGCGCTGGCCAGGGCGGAGCTGCGCTCGGCCCCTTGCATCGGCCGGAACTGCAGGTGCCGCTGCAGCAGAGCTGGACCCGGAGCGCAGCAGGCTCCGGGGCTTTGCCCTGTCTCTGGGCCGGCGCTCCGCTCTGTGTGCAGCATCTCCACCGGGACCACATGTGCCCCGTGCCCAGCCAGTCCCCAGTGAAACCCCGCCCCCCATGGGTCCCCTCCGTCCTCTGTGCTCCTGCACAGGGGCCGGCTTTCCTCTCCCCGCCCTCACCACATCGCCATCAGTCCTGAACCCCGTGGGTTCCGTCTCCTGAGAACCAGCTGAGCCTCTCTACCTCCACGCTCCTCATTGCCAGCCTTTGCGGGTTCACACTGAGGTCTTGGGGGTGTGACCTGTGCATCTCAACACCCAGCAGGCCCTGGGGTTGGATAATTCCCAGCTAAGGCCTAAACTGGGTTGTTTTAGTTCCTAGGTTCTAGGAAATAATTTGGAAAGGCAATGCATTAGGAAGCAGGCCCAGGCAGGGCCTCTCCGGGAAGGAACGCAGGCAGGACTTGAACCCGATACTACAGACCCCATAGCCCACAGGCCTTTCCCTCCCGCTGCTGTCTCCCTGCTCCCCAGGCATAGATGGGTGGCTGGGGTGGAAGCTTCATTCCGCATGAATGTTGTGTGGGTAACCCGCCAAGGCAGCCTCTTCAAGGTCATGAAACTAGATGTAGTCCCAGCTGCTCAGAAGGCTGAGGCAGGAAGAACACCTGTGCCCCAGAATGTGAGACCAGCCTGGCTAACACAGTTATACCCTCCTTCAAAAACACACAAACAAACACCCCCCCCAAAAAAAAAACCTCAGGAAGCTGGCTCCTGAGAGACTTGTGGTCACCCCTCAGCTGCTTGAACCAGGCTGCCCAAGAAGCACAGCAGATGTGGTGGGAAATCAGGGGTCTGGGGAGCACTACCTCTGGGTGCCAGGTGGTGGCCACTGTATGGCACCTCGGTCTGAGCCCTTTCCATATACTCAGCACCTTCCTTACACTGAGCTTTTTCCTCAGGCGCTTCTCATTAGCAAAGCTGCTGATAGTGGGAGTCTGCTTAGAAGATTCTGGAAGGCCTGAAAGTTGCTCAAATCTGTTGCAGCCCAGGTGCAGAGATGCCTCCCCAGGCTAGGCAGGGCGCCCCAGGGGAAGGGCAGGTGCCCACGCACCAGGCAGATGGGGGCGCAGCTGAAGGGTGCGGGTTGGTCTCATCCCTGATTCTTCTCCCTGATGGCTCCTCTAGGTCTCACGGCAGCCCGGAGCGCGGCCTCCAGGAAGCCGACTGCGTCCCCTCAGGCACAGTCAGGAGAGACAGCAGCTCGGCTGGCTGCACACACAGCTGTCAGCGTCGCCTCTGCCCCCAACTCCCAACACACACGGGGTAACTGTGACCCATCAGAGCTGGCGTCATCACTTCCGGCCTGTGCATCGGCACCTGGAAGGGACAAGGACGTGGGTGGTCAGTGACAGAACCGGGCCCACACCTCACGCCGACCCCCAGCCTGTGGACAGGGGCAGGATCCTCCCCTGGGCTCCAGCGTGGAGCTTTCCTGCTCCTTCAGGGACCGGAGCTTCTGGCAAGGAAACCAGAGCCACAGCTGCCAGCCCGTGGTTTCTGGGGTGCTCATTCATGGCGGGACCCTCCAGCCCCTGAGGAGGAGGTTGTGAGCACTGCCCACACCTGGAAGCCAGCGGGACACAAGCAGGGGGCTCTTCTCCAGTGGCCCTGAGAGGGCCAGGGGCAACAGGAAGACGACGCTTGTCACAGACAGGAGCAGACCCCGCCAGAGGCCCCGGGCCTGCGAGGGCTCCCTGAATTCCTGCAGGGGCTCACCCAGAAAGCCCAGTCCGTGTCAGCCCGCTCCATGTCATCGTCAGACAGGTCTGGTGTGGGATGCAGCGCATAGAGAAGGAATCCAAGGGCTTGCCCGGCCGCTTGCCAGAAATCTCAGCTCCAGACTGGGCAGCTGTTGGGCTCGGCTGGTATATTTAGAAAAGTCAGACTCTGGTCTCTCCCTGCTCCCTTAAGAAGTGCGAACGGCACCAATCACATGGAGGTGTGATTCACTTCTCATGGCAGGCTGAGCCGCTTCCCTCCACCTCCGAGCACGGCTCCCTCCCTGCCTCCCGCAGCCCTCTGGGCACCCACAGCCTCACACTCTCCCCGACTCCTCCGTAGCTGGGGACCCGGGCCGGCTGAGGGGGTGCACAGCTGGGCGGAGGTGTCTGTGGCCAATGGCAAAACGCCCCTCATTTTGGCATTTTGGGTTTGGGGGCAGCAGTGCATTGGTCCTGGCTTGTTCTCTTTCTCCCTGAAAATCTAGATTCTTTCCTCTCAGCACCCTCAGCCCCAACCCCCCACCCTGACACACCTGTGCACGCGCACATACACACACACACACACACACACACACACACTCATGTACCCAAGGGAAATAAAAACAGAGGGTACCTGCTGGTGGCTTGCAGCCTTTTTATTTTTATTTTTCCTAAGATGATTTTTAAATGGTTTGGGTTACCAGCATTTTGAAATTAAGAGAGTCCACATTTTTAAAAAAATTAATCTCCTGCTTCTCTTGAAAATAAATAAATAAGATGTATCACTCTGGCAACCCGAGGCCCCAACCCTTCACGCCTTGGCCCACCTGCAGGGCCTGGGTAGAGGCTGCCTCCCTGTGACAGGAGGGTCCCCAGGTCCCCCCACCAGCCTGTCTTCATGTTCCCTGCTTGGAGTGACAGCCCCACACATCTGGGCCTTTGACTGCTGCAGGCGTGGGGCAGGTACGTAGCCCGGGGTGGAGGGACCCCAGGGTGGCCTGATCTCTTCCTTCCTCTCAGGTTCTCCTGCTGCGGGCCAGGCACCTGTCTGTCTCCCGTCCTCTTCCCCTTACACCCCTGTCTGTGTCCTATATTATTGCTTGTGAGCGTCTGCTTTTGCCCAGTACCGACCTCCCCAAACCCTGCCCAGTGCCTTGGAGACAGATCAGCCTGATGTGTGGGAGGCAGGCCTGAGTTTGATGCCCAGTCCGCTTCCTGCCTTCCCCACATTCCTAGGCCCCTTGGGCTATAAGACAGGGACACAATAATACCGCCATGTGCGGGGCTGTGAGAGGGCTGTGAGCTGCTACCCAGCTCCTCCGTGGTGAAGCAGTGCATTTGCTTTGGGGAGAGCAGTGCCGAGGCTCTGGCCTCCCGCCCTGGCCCTTAGGAAGCTCTGCCCTTGAGCCCTCCAGGTCCCAGGAAGTGCTGTTCATGTGTGTGTGACTGTGTGTGTGTGTGTGTGTGTGTGTGTGTGTGTGTGCCTGTGTGTGTGTGTGTGTGTGTGTGTGTGTGTTTGCGCGCACGCACATGGCAGTCCCTCAGGGCCCCGAGGATGGTAGTGCCTCCAACCCTTAAAGGCAAAACTCCTCAATAGGCGAGGCTCATGGGGCCGAAGCACACTCCTCAGGGCACCAGGAGGCCGAGCTAGGGTGGAAGGCCTCTGTCTGGCTGTGCTTCCCCTCCTTCCTTCAGTTCTCACAGTCTCAGGCACACACGCCCCAGGTCCCCATCCAGCCTGGGGGTGTGGGAAGGGCACCTACAGGAGAGTTCCGGTTGCCCTGGCCCCAGGACCGGAAGTGATAGGTGGCAACTTCCTCTCCCCCCACCCCAGGCTGCCCCCCTGAGACCTTGCTGCAGCGCCCCCCCCCATATTCCCTGCTCCCTGCCATTCCCTGGGGCCCCATTTCCTCCTTCAAGCAATGACGGGGACTTCTTGGGCAACCCTGGGCCCTGACACCTGGAAATTCGGTGGGGAAGAGAGGAGGAAGTGTATTCAGAGAGTGCAAGCATAACTTTGCGAATGCTCGGGGGCAATCAAGCCACACAGGCAGGAGTAAGAGCCAACCGTCTGGAGTGAAAGCTGGGAAGCCAGAAAGCTGAGCCAAACCTTTCAGTGAGAGAGAGAGTGCTGGAGCAGAAGTGACTGGGTTCATGCTGTGTCCCTCAAACTCTGCCCAGGACATCATCTGCCCTCTGGCTACATTATCAGGGTGGGACGGTCCTCGTGTTATGATGACGATATTTCCCCAACACCCAGGAAGACGGGAACCTCCCTAGGCCTAAGCCTCCCCTGCCCTGAGGGACCAGAAGACAGCACACAGGTGGTCCTGGGCAATGGGAGGTAAAGGAGTGTCACCAGCAGGACCCGGCAAGCTGGGCTGGACTTGGACAGGGCTCCAGGTCCAAGGACCCTCTCATCTCCCACCCCAAGCCTGAACTCGAACCTTACCATTGGTCTGAGAGGGCCTAAAGGCACGGAACTGGACGGCTGGGAGGGTCCCAGGCAGAAGGAAAGAGAAGAGTCCGAGAAAGGTGGTGGCCTCTGCCTCCCGGGAAGGGCCCTGGCCAGCTCACGGAGCTTGCCACGTGGTCAGGAGGAAGCACAGAGAGCCTCTCCCATGAGGCAGGGCTCTGAAAGCCAAGTGACAGCCCCATGGCTGCCGGGCCCCCGTGCGAAGACGAGCCCGTGACGCCCCAGAGCACCTGACGCTGCTGAGGCCTCACCGTGCCGAGCTCCGTTCCTGAGCCTCACAGACACTAACTCGGCTCATCCTCCCGACGATTCTGCGGTCAGTATGGCAAGGCTCCCCCTTCCCGGAGGAGCAGGCAGAGGCACAAGGAGATCAAATAACTGGTCCCCGTCACCCGGCAGTGAGGGACTGAGCCCCGGGAGCTCTGGAATCTGCACCCTTTGCGTCTGCACTGATTATATGGCCTTTGCTTCAGCTCCAGGCTGCCAGGCACCCCGAGGGGAGCGCCCAGGCCCATCTTCCTGTCTGGAATCATTTCCACCTGCACTGCTCACTGATGTCACAGCTCAAACAGTGCTGACCACACCGATGCCCGCAGCGTGCACCCCATGCTGGACCTGCTCACCTGCAGGCCAACCTCTAGACCACGCAGAGAAAGTAAAGCCTCCCTCTGTGAGGAGTGGCACATACTGTAATTCCAGCGCTCTGAGGCTGAGGCAGGAGGACTGCGAGGGCAAGCCATCCTGGGCAATTTAGTGATTTAACCAGACCTTGTGTCAAAACAAAAAATACAAAGAGCTAAGGACATAGCTTAATGTGAAGGCCCTGGGTTCAGTCCCCGGTACTGACAATAAAGAAAAAGAGAGTGGAAAGCTGACAATCCCGTGTCTGGCTCTCCTGCTTCTGCCATCCTGCTCAGTCCTAGCTGAAGAATGTCAGTCTTCTCTACCTGCAGTTTGCACCCCCTGCCCTTGTGCCTCTTTAGCCCCACACTCATATAAAAAGAACATTCTCAGATCCCGACACCAGCTCAGAGCTCACATTGTTTTCTTGCAAGAAATTGAGCAGTTCCCTGGGTGGGGAAGGGTGGCAGGCAGGGCCGGCAGACGTGGGCAGCAGTGCAAGGAGAAGCCCGCCTGCATCAGCCTCTCAGGAGCCCCGCCCCGCTTGGCCCTGCACTGCCCTGGGCTGGGCAGACACCGCCTGCCCGTGGAGGGGCAAGAAAGCAAGCAGTGGCGGGGCTGGGGAGCTGGGGAGACCCAACTGACTTTCGGTCCGCAAGCCTCCCCAAACCTTGCCTCCCTCATCCTTGGGGTTCCCAGCCTTAGTTATCATCCTCGTCGGCCATCACAGCACCAAATCCTGCTGCCGGAGAAAGACTTGGCTTCCCTGGAGACTCAAGCCAGATGCCAGGCCTCTCCGAGAATCAGGGGGGAGGAGCAAAAATGCAAAAGCACAGCGGAGACTGAACTCGCACACCCTCAGCCCCTGAGGAAGTTCTGCCGACCCCCTCAGCAGCCCTGTCCATCTGCGTGGCCCAGGGACCCTGGGGACAGGGCAGGCAGCACAGAAGCAACGAGACCCCTTGCTGTGACTGAAATGTATGTCGTGGAGACTCAGCTTCTGAAAGTGGCAGTGTTGAGAGGTGGAGTCTAGAGGGCACAGCTGGATCTTGGGGTGGAACCCTCACCCACAAATTAAAGTCTTTCTCTTGGGGCCCCTTTCTTCCTTTCCTGCTACCCTTCTTCTCTCCACCATGGGTTGAGGCAGCACAAGGCCCTCACCAGGAGCCAAGCAGATGCAGGTACCATGTTCTTAGACTTCCAAGCTGCCGGAGAACCCTCTGTTCTCTATCAATCAGTCTCAGGTACTCAGGGATAGCAACGGAAAATGGACTAAGACAACCCACACGAGCAAGTGTCCAGTCCGTCCCCCCACCCCGGCCCACAGGACTTCTCTCACACCGAGCACCGTCCCTGCTCCCTCCTGAGGTCAGCAGTTCCTGGTGGCTGGCATACACTGCGGGGACAGTGCACGGTTCAGGGGAAAGATCATCACTCAGGGGCATCTTACCTGTGGTGGTCAAGGCAGGTCTGAAAGCATCTTCTGAGGGTCAGCTGACAGGGTCCCCAGTGAAAGAGGGGTACCCTGACCTTCCATGATGCAACTGGAAGGCCCTCCAGGGTTGGGGCACCAGTGACTCTCTTATCATATGCATCAGAAGTCAAGCTATGGGCAGGGCCAGGCCCACTCCCAGGGCCGCAGGGTAGAGCCTTGCTTGTTTCTCTCAGCTCCTGGTGGCTCTAGGCTTCCACCACTCCTAGCAGCATCTCTCCTCTCGCGCCTGTCTTCACACGGCCTTCTTTCCATGTCTCCAAAGCTTAAATCTTCCTCTCCCTTCTTTTCTTTCTCTCAGAGGAATACCAGTCATTGGATTTAGGGTCACCCTAAATCCAAAAGACCATAGTCTCATTTTAAGATTTTAAGACATCAAAGTACAATCTTAATCCTTAATTATATTAAAAGACCTAATTTCCAAATACAATGGTCCCTTGTCATCTGTGGGGGACACATTTCAATAGCCCGAGTGAGTGTCTGAAACCATGGATGGTTCCCACAGTTTCTGTGATTTTTTTCCTATTACTGCATACCTGTAAGAGAATTCATAAATGAGACATGGTAAGAGGTTTTAAAATTTAACTAGTAATAAACTAGAACAACTATAGCAGTATACTGCAATAGAATTGCTAGCTGTTATGGATTAAAAACTGGTGGTCAGCTTAACACCAGCTGAACTGAATTAGCGCGGTGCTGAGTGTAGATGGCCCAGCTTAAGACTGTTGCCAGCCTAAAAGGAGACATGGAGAGGAAGAGTAGCATTGTGGGTTCTCCTAAGTGCATTGTTTGGAGCTGTTGGTTCTCCTGGAGGAGCTTGTCATGCTGGCCCCCTGATATGAATTTGGCCATTATCATCGGAGGCACTCAGGACCTTGGCACTGAGAATGGCTGCAGCTCCCTTTGGGGGAGCTCTGGTCCTTATGCTGAGCATTGCTTCCTGGTTATGGAGGGGAAAATGTGTGCTGTTTAATCTCCAGGAGAAGCTGCCACGCTGGCTTCCTGATGTGTATCCGGCTGTTCTCATCATCGAAGGAGCTTGGGACCTCATTGTAGCTGAGGAGGGCTGTGGTACTTTTCAGGGGAGCCCTGGTCCTTATTTTGAGTGTTGCTTCTTGGTTCCAGTGTAGAACCCTCCGCCTACTGGCACAGATCCTTCTTCGTCCCCGTGGCACAGACTTTCTAGCTTCCACCGCTGACCTTCGGGCCTTCCCAGGGCAGATTTATGAAACAGACTTGCATGAGTCATTGTCATGGGCTCTAGGGCTTCAGATGGACTCATATGGGACATTGCTGTGGGATCCAGGCCCTCGGTTGGATTTTCTAGGTCTTTAGTGTTGTGGACAGACTTTCTGCACTTTCTTGTATTTAACTCTGGATGACTATCATAAAATAATACTATAAATTCTGTGTCCCATATGTAATTGTTCCCCTTGCAGCCCTGACTTCAATACCAGTATTACTAATTGTGTGCTCTGGAGCCATTGGTAGGTAAAATACAAACTGTGGGACATTAAAAATTAAACTGATAATCAGAATGTTTATCAGTGATTAATGGGAAGGTAGTGTATGCGTGGCAGATACTCTGGACAAGGGACAAGTCATGTTCTAGGTAGGACAGAACGAGAAGGTGCAAGATTTCATCATGCCACTCACAATTGTTTATTTGTGCCATTTTTGGTTGACCACAGGTGCCTGAAACTAGGGAAAGTGAAAGAGCTGGGAAGGGGAGACCCTGTAAATTCACATTCCCAGGTTTTGGAGGTTAAGACTTGCAATATTTCCAGCGGACACATCAGAAATTGGGGGTGGGGCACACACTGAGATTCCACTACCTTCATTTGATTCCTCTACAAAATGAGGACTGTGATCCCCCTGGCAATGTTGTGAAGATGCCACAGCCTGGCACACAGGAAGTTCTCAGTACCTCTGAGCTGTCATCATCATTCCTCTCTCGCCTGCCCTGCTCATCTTCACCGTTCAAGACGCAGCTTGATGAGCCTGCTCTGAGCTATCTGCCCAAACCCTTGCCTCAGACCCAAAGCCAGTTGTCTGCACATCTGCTTGCAAGGCCTTTGTGGAACACATAGTATGCCCTTTTGGCGTTTTCTTAAGATACAGCAAGGCTGGGTTCCTCCGCCAGCCTACTGGCTCCTTTTGATCAACAACTGGCTCTTCATTCATCTCTCTTTAAAAAAAAAAAATTGGTCATGGGCAATAATACATGTATAGAGATATTGTGCAGCAAAAATATTTCACCCTGACAAGCCCAAATATCTCAGCATTTCCCTCTGACAATTTAGCTGGTCTCCTTCACCTCTGCCTCTCCAGCACCAGCTACATGGTAGACACACAAATATTAACTGATAAATTGAAAGAGGAGACTACCTGAAGGTCAAGGCAGACCTGAAATACAGCCAAGTGTACCGTGAAGGGCTCCATGCTCCAGGGAACAGGGCAGGGCCTGGGGCCGGCGGGAGGAGGAGAGGAAGACCCTGAGACGCTGAGGTACAGCAGTGTCCGCGCCTTTGTCTTTGCGGATGGCTTGCTCTCCATGATCAATTACCATGCAGCATAATCGTGGTTATTTTTATAATTACATGGCAGATTAATTCTGTTATTAGCTTTATTTGATTACATTTAACTCTTCGCCACCCCAAAACAAGGACCAAAAAAGCAAAAGCATGGCAGTCCCACAGTCAGCCGCTGCGTTCACAGTTGGAGAAAGTAGGTGAGTTTCCGGCCTGGCCTCCACCAGGGAAGCCCAGCCCCTGACCGGAGTGGCCCTTGCGGCCCACAGACAACGCGCGCTCTCGGCGCGCACTGAGTGCCTCGCACGGTCACTCCCTCCGACGTCCCGGGCCGCGGGAGGAGGCCTCTGGTTCCTAAGCTGGGACAAGCTGGAATGACTGGGAGCCCACACCAGACTCAGTTCACTCCAGTGGGGCCCTCTTGTCCCCACCACGCCAGTGGCATGGCCATTACCCCACCCGTTCTTCACCTCCACCTTCCTTCTGCCCTCTTGTGCTCTGTCTCTCAGTCTCTGACCTCACGTGGATGAGTGCCTGGGAGATACTCATGGACTCCTGGAGAGAGGCGCTGGGAGGAAGCAGGAACCATGAGAGAAAATTCAGGCAAGCTCTGCAGCACAGGTGTGACCCCAACATTTTCAGGAGGCAGAAGGGACCCTGTGGGTCCCCCCCAACTCTCAGAACACCATCACTGTGAGATCTCTTCCTCCTCGCTCTGCTCAGACCGTGGCAGTCGCCATCTCCCATCAAGGTGGTTCAGTCAAAGAGAGGCAGCCTCATTTGAGGAGGTAGGCCCTGTGCTCTCGATCCGTTCTCCCCGCTGTGAACCCACATGCTAGAACCTTCTCCAGGCCACCGCATCTCTTGGTGCCTTCAAGGGCAATAGTACAAGTACCCTCCATCCGCTGAGAGGGCCTTGGGCTGTTGTGCACCAGCACTCCCGCCTGGCCTGTCACTCCTACTTCGCCCTCCTTACCTCATCCTCGGGTGAAGGGGCTGGCTCCTGGTCAGGGGGACCCACCTGAGACCCGCAGCCAGGGAGCTGCGGAGCTGGGTCTGAGACCCAGTCCAGAGCCTGTGCTTCCCCTCGGCACTGCAGGGCTCCTACACTGCCAGTCTCTCTGCTGACCATTAGTTTGAAGTCAGACCCTGAGTTGGGTGCTCAGGACGGACACATGGCAAAAGATGGAGGAACTCCTGGAGCCCACAGTCCATGCCCAGTGGCCCTGTGTGATGGATGGGCCAAGTGTTCTGGCCAGACACTGCTGAGCAAGCTCCAGCCGAGGCTTCCCTCGGAGTCTGGCCTTGAACAGAATCACAGCCTGCCCTTGAACCTCAGCTAGGCCTTCCTCCTGCTGGGGGCCAAACATCCCCCAGATCCCTTCCCTTGGGCTCCTTCAGCCAGACACTGTCCACACTGGAAGATGGTCTGCAGTACTGAGACCCTCGCTCACTGTCCAGACAGCTGATTTATGTTCTAGAAGCCCCTCATTGAGAAGCCTGAGGCCAGAGCCAGGTTGGCCACAGCAGCCACAGGAAAGGGGTCCCGGTGGGGTCTGCAGACCTAGCCTGA
This sequence comes from Dasyprocta punctata, assembly GCA_004363535.1. NCBI lineage: Eukaryota > Metazoa > Chordata > Mammalia > Rodentia > Dasyproctidae > Dasyprocta > Dasyprocta punctata. The sequence goes on along the minus strand of RJWM01011798.1, from coordinate 11,566 downwards.
GGCTCCACTGGGGAGGGGAGGGTGGGAGCCCTGGGCTGCACCTGAACCGGGCCCTGGGGGGTGAGGCTCTGCAGAGAGCTAATCCTCCTCAAGCAACTACTGTGGACCAGGACCTGTGTGCACCCTGGGAGGAAAGACGCGAGGCATTTTCTTACTGGAGGAAAAAGCTGAATCTCAGGGAGGTTGATTCTGCGGAGGCTGCCACAGAGCAGGCAAAAGATAGTTCTGCCTCCCTTTGAAGTCAGTGTCACACTGCACAGCCTCCCTTAGGAGCCAGGGTCGGAGGCCCCAGTGTCTAGGGACCCCTAACTCCTTAGAGAAAGGAGGTGGCTAAGTCTCAGCCCCTGCCGCCTTCTCTCAGCCTTCCCCACGGGTACCCCCTGGGCATCACGAGCCCAGAGGTGGAGGTGCTAGCTCATGACTCACAGCCCCCTACATTCACACCCCACCTCCCAAGCCCCCAGGATGGAGGGCTGCTCTGCTCCCCAGGCAGCTCTCCCCAAGCCGCAGTCCTGGGCGGCAGGACCCTGGCCCTATCTGACATCTTCCCTTCCAGCTGGTGAGCCCCACCCTCACTTCCCAGAGTTCACTCAGACACCACTGCCCAGCAAGCCCACCCGGACCTCTGGGGCTCACTCCCCAGCAGTCCCACCAGGGGATCTATCTCTCCCACAGAGCGCGAGCACAGGGCCACTGGACGCCAGTGAGCCTTGCAGGTCTGCCCCTGTCTTCCTCCCTCCACGGCGCGAGCTCCAAGAGGACAGGGATTCTCACTTGGCTTGCTGCTCTGTTTGGCACACAGTAGGCGCTCAGTAAACAACACAGGTTGAAAAGCTGGGAAGACTAAGTGCTGGTGGAAGGAAAGAAATGTGAAAGCCGTACCCTGTTTAGGAATTGCTCAGCCCACGGAGGAATTTCACGGGGCCATGGAATCAGCTCATCCACTTCAGCCCTGGGTTGACAGTTTCTGTCCTCAGCTAAACCCTTCTGCTACTCTTTCCAAAGATCCTCCAAAGGGAATCTCCCACCTTCCCCTCCTTGTACCTTGTGACAGTGATTTATGCCCTTTACTGTCAGGCAAGTTCTTCTTTGAGCCTGACTCCTGTATTTTGTGTGCTGTTTTTAACCTGCTTTTCCCTCCTCTCAAACAGAGTCGAACAATATCAGAACTAGACGAGAGCTTAGAGATGACCTAAGAGAGTGGCTTTCAAAAACATTTTTTCCAGAGCCGGGCGTGGTGGTGCACGCCTTTAATCCCAGCACTCGGGAGGCTGAGGTAGGAGGAGCATTGTGAGTTTGAGGCCAGCTTGGGCTACAATGTGAGAGCAAGGCCGGCCTGAGCTACACAGTGCAACTCTGCATCAAAAAACCAGGGCTGGGAGTTTGGCTCAGTGGCTTACGTGCCTGCCTGACAGGTACGAGGTTGTGAGTTCAATCCCTGTGCAAAAAAAAAAAAAAAAAACTTTTTCCAATTGGAAAGCCCATTTTTGCAAAAAAAAAAAATAAAAAATAAAAAAGAATCTGAACCTTACAGCAGGAGCAGCTCTGGTTGATGGGCGAGGTGGGAGCCCTCCTAGGATACTCCAGGATCTCCAAGGAACTGAATTTGAAAGCCGCTGATTAGAGCCAAACCTGAAACTGTGGATGAAAAGACCCAGAGAAGAGAAGTAATCTGCCAGGGACGGAAACCCAACTCAAGGCCTTCCTGACTTGAAGTTCATGAGCTCGTGGCCAACACTGTTGGACCTCAATAAAAATAATAAACTCAAGCATGATCTAGGGATGCACTATTGAGACCGAGTGAGCTTGGCAGAGATGGGGTTTCACTACATACTTCCCAGGTTGGTCCTGAACTGGACTCAAGTGACCATTCTGCCTCAGCCTCTAGAGTAGCTGGGACTTAATACATGCAGCACAGGGCCAGGCAATGACGCAATCTCTCTTTTCTTTCTTTTTTCTTTCTTTCTTTCTTCCTTCCTTCCTTCCCTCCTTCCTTCTTTCCTTCCTGTGTTCCTTCCTTCCTTCCTTCCTTCCTTCCTTCCTTCTTCCTTTCTTTTTTGTCATACTGGAGATTTAACCCAGGGCCCTGACACTGAGCTATATCTCTACCCCTTATTTTTTATTTTCAGACAGGGTCCCATTGATTTGCTAAAGTCCCCTAAGTTTAGGTGGGGCTTCAATTTTCGATCCTCTTGCCTCAGCCTCTCAGATGCTGACCTTATAAGCAAGCACCACCATGCCCGACAATGATGCACTTTTTATAAGTAAGTTCATTCCAGTATCATTTGGGGGCTATGTGTGCCTTTTTCCCCTTTATATTTGGTACTTCGATATGCCAAAAAAAACTCAATGAGAAGTTGGCAAAGGAAGTTGTACAAACATGTTTCGCAAATCTCCAAATCTCTGAACAAAGATGGTCATCACATTTTCCCAAGCATTTCCACAGAGGGCTGAGAGTAAGGCCCATCTTTTTTGTGTTATTTACTCATTTATTTCTTTTGGAGTTTCATCTGGAGCACAAACCATGCAATTGCATGAAAGATTCAACTGGAACGAGAAATGGTGGTGCCATTTGTGCTGGGCCTCATTAAGCGTCCCCGCCCGAGGGATCCCGGGATGATCATGGAACCAATTTCCTTTCCGGGATTGTTAGCCTAATCTCCTAACTGGAGCGTTGAGGGTCTTGTTTACAGCCAGTACCCTGGGGCTACGCGGCGCCTCTGCAGGAGCGCATTCCCAGGGACCAGGACGAAGGTCCAGGCCTCTTCTCAGATTTCCCATGAACCTTGGCTCCTTTCCCCGCACCCTTCCCCTGCCTTCCCCTTTCGTCTGGCTCCCAGACCTCACAACAGGGGAATGTGGAGTGTCTCAGGCAGGAAGTGTCATGGCGTGACTGTTCCTAGCACTGTGGATGCCGTTTATTAAACCTCTAATATGTGCCAGGTCATCTTATCCTGACAGCAAGAGATGACAGTGTCCACTGGGCATGGTGGAGCACACCTATAATCCTAGCATTCGGTAGGCTGAGGAAGGTGGGTCACTGCCAGTTTGAGGCCAGCCTGGGCTACATGGTGAGTCCAGGCCAGACTGAACAAAACAAAACAAAACAAAACAAAACCAATAACCACAAAAACAAGAAATGACTGTGTCATTATCTCCATGAAACAAAATAAATCAATGATTGTGCTGAGAATATTCCATGCATGATTTTTTGATGGATTCGGGATGGAGCTACTAGCACTGAGGTTACCCATACTTAGTTTTATTAGGTTCTGACACATAGTTTTCCAGAGTTTCTGTGCTAACATACACACCCACTGGCAGCGATGAGAGCGCTAGTTGCTCCAGGTCCTTTCATAGTCTTGGTGCTGTCACTTTTCTTCATCTTAGTCATTCTAGAGGATGAGTAACATGGATCCTAGTCAGGACTTCATCGTGATTTTAATTTGCATTCCCTTGGCGATGGCAAACAGGAGCACCTTTTCCTTTGTTTATTGGACATCTAAGTATGATTCCTGGTGATTTAATTTCTGTTACGGGTGGGGCTGCACCAGATTGACTCTGCTCTTCCTGCCCCTTGCCCCCAAGATTTGAAGAGTTCAGGCTGGGCATGGTGGTGCACGCGTGTAATCCCAGCACTCACGAGGCTGAGGCAGGAGGATTGCTGTGAGTTCGAGGCCAGCCTGGGCTACAACGTGAGTGCAAGGCCAGTTTGAACTGCATAGTGAAACCCCCCTGCCTCAAAAAGGTTTGAGATTTCACAATGGGTAAGGCGTGGAGATCAACCACACAGGCTTGCAATGAAAACAAACTGTGAATGGTGGGCGCTAGGACTGATTCTCGCAGCTTCACGCCCTGTAGCCGCAGGCCATGCGGCTCCAGGGCCATATTTGCCTGGGATCTGTCTCCCGGGTGCACAGCTGTGAATCTGCAAGGGAGGGTGTGGCCAAACTGGAGCACTTCCTGCCTCTGCCGAGACACTGGCGAGCGCGATGCTAAGAGGACTGAGCCTCCTGAAGTGGCAGCAGGGAGCGCAGGTCCTAGTGAGGGTCGCATGCGTTTCGCTGCTGTTGGTCCCTGCGGTGGTCCTCCTGCCCTGCCTGTTCCTCCTCATGGCAGCGACAGCAGCCCTTCCGGCGGCCCATCCTAGAGCCTAGGTCTTCCTGGTTTCTGAAGGTCCGTGTGATACAGGCTCAGGCCCCAGTGCGCGCTGCTGGGAGCGGGCGGAAACTTTGGCAAGTGAGGCCTGGTGGGAGGGCCGCAGGCCACCGAGGGTTTGCTCTGGAAGGAGACTGTGGGACGCTGGGCACTTCCTCTTTCTCTTTTGCTTCCTGAACATGAGGTGAGCAGTTTGCTGTGCCATGTGCTCCCTCCCACTGCCCCCTGTGTGTGTGTCAGCTTTTGTCACCATACAAAATACCTGAGATAATTTACAAAGAGGAAAGTTTTATTTTGGCTCGTGGTTTCATCCCAGAATCGATGGGCTATGTTGCTTTTGGGACTGTGGTGAGGAGTGTGATAGGCAAAGCTGCTTACCTCGTGGGCAATGAATATGAGGAAAGGAAGGGGCTATGGTCCCAATACCCCATTCAAGGACATGCACCTGGTGACCAGAGGACCTCCCACTGGCTCTCCTCTTCAAAGTCCTACCACCTCCCAATAGCACCATGCTGGGGACATGTGGGCCTTTGGGACCCCCTTATTCAAACCATAACACCATCTGGAATCCTCATCAAAGGCATAAAGTAACCCATCCACCTGGTTGGGGACCAGAGCCCCTACAACTGTGAACCAAAAGAACTCTTTTCCTTTTTATCAGTTAGTTATCTCAGATGTTTTGTTAGAGAGATGGAAAGTTGATGAATACAGGAGACATTCTGGGAAGCCCAGACTAAGTCTGTACCCCCAGCCCTTCCAATGATTTTTAGGAAGTTCCAAATCTCTGTATTAAATTCTGTTCTGCTTAAAATAGAGTGATTTCTGTACCTGCCTGCTTAATGCTGACTGACACATTGTGATATACTCATCCCACCATTTCATGAAAGACAAGACCTTTTAAGACCAAAAAAGTGGAATAACATGGTCCAATAAAAGGAAAGTTCTTAATTTTATTAAATCAGTCTGATGAAAGGCTCATTTTCTTTTTCTTATTTTTCCAATGGAAATTTCAGTACTGGTGTTGGTTCTCAAGGAAGAAATAAGTTCAGAGGAGGAATCAAGAGAGAGGAAATAAAGAGAAGCCCCTGAACCAGGACAGGGGGAAGTTACAAAATAGGGCTGCCATCTACGGGCCACTTAGCCATAGCATCAGAAGGACCACAGCTCTGTTCCCATGGTGTCCCAGGACTGTTTAAAATGCCACACATAAGACTGTTTCTATGGGTTCTTTTGTCATAATCCAGAGTAGAGGGTTAACAAGAGCCCCTGATGAGGAGGGGAGTGGACAAGTGTCACATGACTGTCTCAGAAAAATAGCTTGACTACTTGACAGTGACATCTCAATAGCTTTGGTTTTTTTGGGTTATTTTTGTTGTTGTTGTTGTTGTTTTTTTTTGCATTGCTGGGGATGGAACCTAGCTTCTTGTGTAGGTTAGGTTAGCACCCAACCACTGAGCTACATCCCCAGGCCCAGTTTGGTGTTTTAAATGAAAACACAGGGTTCAGGCAAACTAACTCAGGGTGAGGATCTGGGAACGTCATCACCCAACGGGACCCAAACGCAGCCAAGGTGCAATGAGACCTGTGTGAGAGGGTTTTGGGGTCTCGGCGGGTGTCTGCCACCCCTGCGCCGCTTGCTGGGGCTACTTCAGTGTCACAGACATTTGCAAGCTGAAGCCCGGCTGGAGAAGAAAGGCTTCAGGCTTCAGGTTCCAGGCTGATGCGGGGCTCTGGTGCCAGGGGCAGCAGGGAGAAGTGGGGGTGGCTGGTAGGGACTCGAGAGTGACTAAAGACACCGTGACAGAATGGTAAAGGTGAGAGTGGCAGAAGGTGGTGTTTCTCTCTGTGTCCACAATGACATAGAATGGAAAATTTCAAATACACCCAAAAGGGTACCATGAACCTCCAAAGCCTCACCACCCACTGACGACAGTTATCTCTCAAGATCAAAGTGATGTTTTTATAACAGGTTTAGCCTCTGACCCTCTGTTCAAATGCAGCCTTATGTATATGCAGCTGAATGAGGTTATGAAGCATTAACTTTCTTCCTTTCCCTTCTCCTGTGCAGATAGCGATCGGGGGAACGACTACAATCCCGAGGGGAACTGGGAGGGAAGAGTCTTCTAAGGCTACGGATGAGAGTGCCAAGGACTCAGCAGCTGAGACAACTCACTGTCTTACAATTCTGGAGGCAAGACACCCAAGGCTACGCTGTCAGTCAGCAAGAGCTGTTCCTCCTGAGGCTGTGAGGGAAGGATGTGTTCCAGGCCTCTTTCTTGGGCTAGTAAGTGGCCATCTTTGCTCTGTCTCTTCACAACATCTTCTGTCTGTTCTTGCCTGGGTCCAGAGTTCCTTTTTGTATCAGGACACTGGTCAGATTGGATGAGGACTGCTTTTAATGACTTCATTTTAACTCAATTCTCTCTATAAAGACCCTATCTCCAAAGAGGGTCACGTTCTGAGGTAATGGGGGTTAGGATTTCAGTATATGACACAATTCAGCCCATAGCAGACATCATGGCATAGACCAAATGAATACCTTGAAGAAACACAAAGGGAGAAAATTCTGGGCTTGGAAGTGTTTTCCCAAGTGGAAGCTAAGTTGGATACAAGGGTCTGTGGAATAAGGAGAAAGAGACGAAGAGGACACCGGTCAGAGTCCCAAAGGCACCTTTGTCCCAGGAGTGGCACACAACGAGTGGGGACAGCTAGGGTCACAGGGGCCACTGGGCAGAGACGTAGCCTCACAGTGAGCATTCCTGTCCCAGCACTAAGGCTCCACCTGAAGAGAAAACCCCAAGAATATTTAGGGGTAGGTTTTATTCAGCTTCGAGGAATTGTCCTCAGAGTCTGAATTTAACTTAGAACTTTGGCAAACTAAGAAATTGATCTTTTCTGCATCTCCTGAGTTTGTCAACTGAGACTCATACTTGCCAGACATGAAACAGAGCAGGACTGTTCCATCTGGAACTTGCCTCCAACCTGGCTCCCCTGGGCCCCTGTAGCATCGCAAGGCAATGGCAAGGAGTCCAGTTTTCCAGGGAACGTGACTTGAAAACACTTAGGCTCTGCCCTTCCCCTCTTACTGCACATGCTGCGGCCCGAGGCGCAGGAGAGGGAAGGACCTGCCTTGGGGAGGCACAAGCAGGTCAGGAGCAATGCTGGCTTAGAGCTCAGAACTCCGATTTCTACCAGGACAGTTTCCAAAGATTTCCCAGAGAGGAAACTTTGATTCATAGCCAGATCTTAAGGGAGGGGGGCATCTTACCTCACGCCGGACAGCTGGTCCCTTTTTTATTTTTTATTTATTTTTATTTTTATTTTTTATTTATTTACAAATCCAAAAGAGTAGTATTATAGGTTTACAAAGCAAGATGATAGGAATCTGACAATGGCTGCAATATTGCATATCGCTACCTTCAAAAGGGTTGTTTAGATTAACAGATATAGATATGCAAAATTAATGAAAACATGTGAGTATTAACTGTTCCTTTTCAATAACCAATACATTTAGAAGTATAATCATTTTAGCCATTCTATGCATACACATATGCAAACTTATGTCTAAGGAGACAATTTTGAAAGCACCAGCAAAAACTAAAACTTCATCTACAAAGAAAAACAATCATTTTTTTAAAGATTTCAAGACCTATTTTTTTCAAGCAGAAAAAAATTAAATTCAAAAAGCAAAATTGGATCCAAATATCAAATAATAAACATTCTCATTTTCTTTTTCTCTAACTGACCCAAGTAATTTTTTTATATATACATAGGCTTTGTTTGAGTTCTTCAAACCAGTGCAACAATATGATAGTCACATATATGTGACTTATTCAGTTCACTGAGAAGCATATCCTCAGCATTCATCTATCTGAGGGCAAAAATGTCTAGTTTGTTGTTCTTTATAGCTGAGTAGTATTCCATTATGTAGAAATACCACAATATTTTTATCCATTCCTCAGTTGAGGGACATTTAGGCTGCTTCCATGGTCTAGCAATTGTGAATTGGGCAGCAATGAACATAGATGAACATATATCACTGTGATGAGATATTTTTAGTTCTTTTGGGAAGATACCCAGAAGGGGAATACCTGGGTCAAATGGGACTTCCAATCCTAGCTTTTTGAGGAATCTCCACACTGACTTCCACAGAGGTTGCACCAGCCTGCATTCCCACCAGCAGTGAAGAAGGGTTCCTTTTTGCCCACAGCCCCTCCAGCATTTGTCATTAGTTGACTTTGTGATACTGGCCATCCTTTCTGGGGTGAGGTGGAATCTGAGTGATACTTTCATTTGCATCTCTCGAATGGCCAGTGCTGTTGACCATTTTTTCACGTATTTATTTGCTGTTTGTTCTTCTTCATCTGAGAAGTGTATGTTCATCTCAGATTCCCATTTTTGAATTGGGTCTTTAAATCTTGGAGGACTGATTTTTTTAAGTTCTTTATATGTTTTCAATATTAATCCTTTATCTGAGGGACAGCTGGCAAACAATTTCTCCTACATTGTGGGTAGTCTCTTCACACTGTTGGTGGTTTCTCTTGCTGTACAAAAACTTTTCAATATGATGAGATCCTATTTGTTGATTCTTTGCAATAATTCCTGTGCAGTCTGGCTTTTATTCATAAAGTCTTTGCCTGCACCAATGTCTTCAAGAGTCTTCCCTACTTTATCTTTCAGACAGCTGGTTCCTTGAGCTGTCTTGCAGAGGGTCTGGAGCCATTTCTTGGGACTACTGATGTTCGGTTTTACCCATTCTAGTGGACAAGTGTTGTCTGTGCTTTTCTGACATATCCTGATCTATCTTAAGAGTACATCAGTGCTTTGTATCTCAGTGAAGCATCCCAGGTTCACCCTCTCCTTTCTTTACCCCAGATCTGGAATAAATAATTCATCAAAAGGGCCCTGGTTCTAAGTTCAGTTTTTGTAGCAGTTTGACAGAGAGGATTTGGGAAATTATGATGCATCAGGGCTACTGAATAGATACATCTATAGTGGGTGATTTCATTATCATACATTTAAATAATCTATACCTTGAAGTAATTCCTTTTGTGAAAGTGGTTGCTACAGTTTGTGTCTAGATGTCCCCCCAAAGCCTCAGGATGTCATGTGGGTTGGGCCTTTTGAAGGGGGCTGAGTCTAGCATTTGTGATTGGTTCATCATCTAGTGCCAGGATTGGCAGTGTGAGTGCTCCATCCCCCCAGGGGCAGGGACCCTGTATACAGTATAAAGGAGGGAAGGAGGTGTGCTTCTCCTTTTTGCCCTTTTGCTCTGGTTGCTTCTTGTTGCTGCCACAGCCACTGTGTTGCCCCTCAGCCATGCCATCCTGCCTTGGAGCCAACAGATTATGGACTGAAACCTCCAAAAACTGTGAGCTAAATAAATCTTTTCTTGCTTCACCTTGAGTGTCAGGTATTTTGTCTCACCAATGAGAGAAAAGCAACCAAGACAGTGGCCAAGACCTTTCTGCTTCAACTTGTCTCCAGTGTCTTTTAATACATTCCCTCTGTCTCACTAGTGAGCATTGGTTCTGTTTTTTGTGGCTAACCTTCCCCAACAGAGTGAGTGATACAAGGAGTTGGTGCGCAAGGAAGGAGGAGCTGAGGTTGGATGGCTGGCCTGTAGGATGGGAGGTCAGTACTGCTGCCATTCACACGTGGAGATCGCATCTGTGGTCCTCATCACACAGTGACAATCTGAATGGTCACCCAGGGTCAGTTACAATGAATTTAGGGCTTTAGGAGGCAGAGTGCTGCTGCCATGGCCTGTTGTGTAAAGATGAGGAATAGAAGACAAAGATTGAGTAGACTGCTTCCAACTGCACAGAGTATCTGAAGGAAAAAACTACACGATCAGAATTTTTATTCCTTTTTGAAAAATAGCTTTATTAAGGTAGAATTGACATACATAAAACATATCCTTCAAGCACACTTTACGATAGATTTTGACATGCTTTGTACAGTTGCACTTCAACATGTGTGGCTTTGGTTCCAGGATTCCCAGAAGATATCAAAATTCATGGATGTGACACTCCAAGAGTGAGTCCTCACTAGCTACACAGAGGATCTGAGCTTTGCCCAGCCCAGCACCCCAGCACAATCCATCAGGGGAACGCCTGACCAGCCTCACAGGCCACAGAGCACAAGGATCCAGCACCATAGTTTGGGGGTGTGCCCCAGCTAGCCACAGGGATATTGGAGGATTGAAGCTCTACCCAGTGCAGAATTCCAGTGCAATCCATCAGAAGGCTGCCTGGTCAGCCTCACAGGTCCCAGGGGGAAAATGACAAAACAAAAGAGCCAGATGCAGTCTCAGACCTCCAGCCCACTGAGAACAAAACCAAGAGACACTGAAATGGAAGACACTGGAAATTACACAATTGAACTTTCTGAAATGATAGCAACTGAAGTAAAGAAACAACTCTATGAAGCTATAGAGGAAATCAGATCAGAAATAATCTCTCAGGTAAAAAATGAAATGACAAACATTATAAAAGAAATGCTGTTTGTATCTAAAGAAGATCAAGATAAAAAAATAGAAGAACATAAGAAAATGATGGAAACTTTGAATGAACAATATAAGACACAATTAGAATGCATAAAACAGATTCAAAGGGATATTCAGGAGATTAAAAATTCCATTGAAAATTGGCAAAACCACTTGAATGAAGCTGAAGATAGGCTCACAGACCTTGAAGACAGCATGGAAGCTTATGATCATGAAAGAAAAGATCTCTTAAAAATAACAAGGAACCAGGAAACAACAATTCAACAACAGCAAGATAATACCAAGAGAAATAATATAAGATTGATAGGTGTCAACAAAAAAGCAGGGGGGCAAGACAAATGACCTGTAAAGACTACTTGCAGAAATAATTGCAGAAAATTTTCCAAACATGGGATGGGAATTTGATATATGGATAAGTGAGGCAAACAGAACCCCCATGAATCATAACCAAAATAAATCTTCACCCAGACACATAATAATTAGGATATCAGAAATTCAGCATGAGAACAGAATACTAAAAGCTGTCAGAGAAAAAAAAAACAGATCACCTACAAAGGAAAGCCTATCAGAATTACAGCAGACTTCTCAATACAAACCTCAAGTCAAGAAGAGCTTGGAGTGAAGTATTTCAAATCCTGAAAGAAAACAACTTTCAACCCAGATTGATGTATCCTACAAAACTATCTTTAAAAATTGATGGAGAGAGACTTCCTCCAAGATGGCCGCCCAGATGACACCGTGACCGGGAGGCTCCCTGAATATACCATCAAAATGCCGGAATATAAACTAATATAATAACAGAGAGAAGGAAAAAAGAGGGAGATGGGTCCTCTGGACCCAAGAAGAATCTAAAACGAGAACTGTAGCCCACGGAAAGAGTAAAAGAATGAAATAAACAAA
>RJWM01011797.1:0-58671 GCA_004363535.1 Dasyprocta punctata | reverse complement strand
TAAGAATATCAGTGAAACTGTAACATAAAAATAAAGATGGATTCCAAGTATAAACCCATGCCTGACTCAAACACACCACATGGAAGAAAAGTCAAATGTCTCATAAATAACCGTAATACTAGCAACCTGCTGAAATGCTATTTTATATATGTTCATGTGAATCAAATATATATATATATATATATATTTTTTTTTTTTTTTTTTTTTTTTTTTTGCGGCATTGGGGATTGAACTCACAACCTTGCGCTTGCCAGGGCAGGCGCTTAAGCTGCTGAGCCAAACTCCCCAGCCCTGGTTTTTTTGAGGCAGGGTTGCACTATGTAGCTCAGGCCGGCCTTGCGCTCGCGTTGTAGCCCAAGCCGGCCTTGAACTCACAACGCTCCACCTACCTCAGCCTCCCGAGTGCTGGGATTAAAGGCGTGCGCCACCACGCCCGGCTTGAATCAAATATATTATTAAGATTAACTTCACTTTTTCCTTTCAACTCTTTTTAAAGTAGCTACTAGAACACTTTAAATTGTATGTTGTTCACATTATACTGCTACTGGATAGTGCTAACTCTAGAGGTACAGATACGCTTAAACTTTCCGAGTTTTAAAACTCTATCTTTCTTGTGCCTGAATTCCTTTGGCAGTCTGATCAGTCTCTGGCACTGATTAGGTAGCATTCATAAATGATAAAGGGTAAAATGTGTAAGAAAAGTACAGTGGAAACCAATTATACTAAAATAAGTCAACAAAATATTTTTAAGATAAACTTGTAACACAATGGTGCTTTTTCTTAAAGCACTAACGAACCACAAACAGTGATGAGGAGGGATAAGCATAAATGAGATCACAAGACAGTAAAATATCTAAGATTCCTGTTAGTCCCAAGTCATGATTACTTCATATGCCACCCCCTGGGTTACTGCCCACATTAACACCAGCTAGGGACGAGTAAAAATGCAGATATTCTCACCCAGTCCAAATTTATGGATCCCCTAATTTTTACTCACAGACCTCTTGGGGACCCATGAACAACAAGTTAAGAAAGCTGACTTAGTACCTAATGAATCTGTGAGTCTGACAATGACCCCCCATCCTTAGGATGTCATCTTACCTTGGTTCATTCCTATTAATTTGCTATTCATGACTCATAATTCCTGTTTTTGAACATGGCCAAACCAATATTATAAGGAAGTACACACATTTGTTTTCCGATACTTCTGCCTTGCAAAAGAAACAGGAAGAACACCAAGGACAATATATTTAGAAGGAAAAAAATCCTGAATGCCAACTATTCTTTGGATAGATTACTTTTTCTGTACTTGAATGAGTACTCAACAACCAGAAAGACCACATCAAAAATATCAGTGGTGCTTCAAACAATTAACTAGGTAAAGTGTTTTCTTTCCTTTTTTTTTTTATTTTAAAAAGCAAAACAAAAAAAAGGGTAGAAATAATACAAAATTTTTTTTAAAAAGTAAGAAATCAATTCTAGTTAATATATTACATATTGTTATCTTAGAAGTAGTTGTTCAAGTTACGAGATCTAGACATAAAAAATGATCAATCAGTGACAACACAAACTATTCTTTCTGATGTACAGAGAATTAGTATAGTTATCTATCTTGCATACTTATACATACATACAGTTATATGCGTATAGTTATATGCGTATACTTATACACATATAATCTTTTCCTTTCTTTCATTTCTCCTTTCCCTTATCCCAGCTGTTCTTTAATTTTGAGCACTTTCTTTCCCTTTCATTATTACAATGTCTATTGTACATTTTGGATCTTATTACTCTCTCAGGTTTTTTGTTGCTATTATTTGTTTATTTTTTATACTAGGGAGACAATATGACATTTACAAATGTGAGTCTGATTTATTTCGCTTATGAGTATAATCTCAAGTTCCCTCCATTTTAGGTAAAGTGTTTTCCATTGTTCATTTTCATTTGCAAACACTTCTATATAACACCATGTGCCAGGTACTATTCTAAGTACTGCAAATACTAACCTCTAAACTGAACACTATGAGTTCAGTACTACTAACGTTATCTCCTTTTTACAGATGAGACAAATGAAGCTCACAGAGAGGTTAAGCACCTTGACCAAGATTAAGGGATTCCAACAGAGACAGCTGTGTCTGTGATGTTTCCAAGAAACAGGCAAACAAGAATGTGGAACCTTAAGAGTCAACTCATTACAAATGAGCCAATATAACCATCACCATTGTTCTTGCTTCCAAATCCCTTGCTGAAAAATTTAAACCAGACAAGGTAAGAAAGGCTTTTTTACACCTTTTGGCCTACACACAAGGAGGTTGGCAAATTAAACCACATCTTTCTTTGGAAGGGAAGATAAAGCTCTTCCATATCTAAGTGTAGCTCATGCCAGGCCTAGCATATTTTCTACTCTTATCTAAAATATGCTCTAAGAGAATCTAGCCCAGATAATGAGCCAAGTTTCGACTTCACCACATCAGCGTAACTGACATTACACACATACTTGAGGCTTAAGTAGCAAGAGGAGAACACAGAAACCTCAGTCCTCTGAGTCCAGTCACTATTGACATTCAGTTGCCAGAGTCCGGCAGTGGGGTTTCGGCAGGGCAACCTGCTCCACAGGTGTAACCAGGGAGGCAGGTGTATGGTCACATTCCTCCCTCAGTGAACAAACAGAGGTTTGTCTCCCTGTTGTGTCTGGCCTACAGGGTGAGAATAGCCGTGCCCAGACAATAAGCTCAGTGCAAAAGCATCTTAGCCTGCTGTGGCTCTGTATCACCAAGAGCAAAATCAGCTAATGCTGTAATAACAATATCTAGAAAGGCAATGTTTATTATATAACATTTAACTACAGCAAAAATCTTTAGGATAAACACAACTCAATACATGTCTGTGGCACTGAAAACCTGCTGCTACTTCATGAACGGTCTCTTAGACTAATTGAAAAGCTTCATCTTGGCTATGTGAACTGGCGTTCCCTTTCTGTAATGATAGTGCCCCAATAGTAGCTATATTAAATAAAATGACTTCATTTCCTCCAGAGAAATATTTTTATTTCAACCCCCACATTCCAGCACTCAAATACACAAGATTCCAATACCAGGGGCAAAAAGTCAGGTCTATTAGGCCTGGATCATTCTCAGATTAACAACCTTGAGGGAATAATCCTATAAGAAAATATTTTCAGGATCTGGGATAACAACATTTTGGAGCCAGATGAAATTTGTTAGAGTCTGCGTTTTTGTTTCTAAAACCCTCTGAAGTCATTTGTTTCCCACAGTTTTTCTCAGAAGTTATTTTGTGGGAAAGAAAGCCAGGTCCTAGATAGCAAGCCAGCCAGAACTGGGCTGTTCCAAAAGAAAGCCCACTCCCTCTGGGGTCTGGGCAGCATGGCCAACTCCTGTCAAGTGAGTGAATTTTCACCTAGATAGAGCTACAGGTACTGCTAGTGTCTCACAAAATACACAAGCTGCACATACTGTGGGCTATAGAACCGTGGGTCTGTTGCTTCAAATTACATAGGCATCAATGCCAAATTGTGAAAGTTATCTCTGGAGAAGTGAATGAGGGGTGAAGTATATGACAGGAGGGACAGTGAGAAAATGATTACATTAGGACTCCAACTAAACCACTTCTCGTTCAAGTTTCAGCTGTGGCTGTCACCTATTAAGTGAGTCATTTTAGTTGGGTTACTTCAATACTCACTGCTTCAGTTTTCTCACCGATACCTGAGAGTACCTAACACACAGGATAGTTGTGAGGATGAGAACTGATACACGCCAAATACTCAGAAGAGGTTGGCACTGAGTCACTGCTAGACAAGAGCAACTGTTACTATTTTTGCAAATCACATAATGGTCATTTTGGAGTGTTTTGTTGTGTTGTGCTGTGTTTATTTTGGATAGGGTTCCACTAGGTAATCCAGGCTGACCTTGAATTCATAATCCTCCTGCCTCAGCCTCTGAAGTGCTGGGATCATAGGCATGCACCATATGTCTTCTTTATGGTTCTCATTTTTAACCTGATTCTCACAGCAAATGGTGTAATCATTATCTCCACTGAGAAATGAGAGAACCGCAACTTTTTGTTGTGTAAGTTTAGAGACCACGAATTTTAATCTCCCTCTCACATAGCTTTTTACTTACTTTTTGAAAGATGAGTCAGAAAAAGAAATGAAACACAGAAAGATAAAAGACAGGGCTGGGGAGAAAGAGCAAGAAGGGAAAGGTGAAGAAGATATACTTGATATATAATTCTCTAAACCAATAAAAATAACCTTAACTAATTATAAGTGAAATTCTGCCAGGTCAAACCATCACAGCACCCTGATTCCAGGATGCTCCCCTCTGAGCCCCCAGACCGGCTTCCCAGAAGCGCTGCACCGCAGGTCAAGTGGAGCCAAGCAGGCCTGGGTTCAGAAGAACAGTTCTCACCTGCAGTGATACCAGGGTGTCTTTGAAAAGCCTGGAAACTGGGAGAAGAAATACAAGCCCTGTCCTTCTTTTCTACCTTTTCCTCCTTAAAATGCTCCATTATTTCCATCATAAGATTTGCCTTGCAGTTCTCACTTATGTCACATTTCATTTCTGGAATTGCTTCAGTTGTCTTTAGAACATCAGAACGTCAACTACTGAGTTTTCACTAAGCAATTGCAGACAGGAGAGAACAGCGGCAGTCACACTGGGGCTGCCAGTCACAATATTTACCCATGGTGCAGGGCTTTTTTTTTTTTTTTTCAGTGGAGGATGCAGAGAGTTGACAATGGAAAAATAAAACCACTCTGTATCAAAACACAAGCAGAAGGTGATTTCCTCCCTGCTGCCCTGTGTCATGCAGGGCAGTGCCAGGATGGAGGTATGTGTACAGTGCCACTGAGGAATAAACAGACCATCCTTCAAAACACACACATCCGAACATCAAACCCAAGAGGCAGTTCCAGACAGGATGCACCAGCTTTTGACATCTACTACTCAGTGAAATGACTTTGTTTCCCCTAAAAATAGATAAACTAAAATAAACATGGGGGTGTTTCTAACCAATGTCACCACCAGCCACTTCTTCCTTCAAAAGAGAAGGACTTGGAGAAAGAGATGTGCCTTTTGAGAACCCACCACATTGGGTCAGGGAGGGTCCAACCAGAAGACAACTAGCCTGCCTTCCTGGTGAGGGCACGTGACCAGCGCACACTCCAGGAAGAGAAAGAGATGTGCCTCTCGAGAACCCACCCTGTTGGGTCAGGGAGGATCCAACCAGAAGACAACTAGCCTGCCATCCTAGTGAGTGTACACAACCTGCACGGACTCCAGGAAGAGAAAGAGACGTGCCTCTCAAGATTCTGCCACGTTGGGTCAGGGAGGATCCAACCAGAAGACAACTAGCCTGCCTTCCTGGTGAGTGCACACGACTGACATGGACTCCAGGAAGAGAAAGAGATGTGCCTCTCATAGGCCTACCGGCACGCAGACTAATAATCAAGGACATCCCTCCTCGCCACCCACCCCATTCCCGTAAGCAACCTGCTGGTTCGGAGGACTGGCTAAGTTGATATCAACTACAGTACATAAAGCAACTAAATGCTTGTACTGTTTAGTTGATTTTGCAGGCCTGGAGCCAGCAGTCTGAGCATCTCATGGGAGGATGACAGTATGCAATGTAGCAAATATGGGGGATTCTTTTCTGTCTTGTCTTTGAAGCCCAATATTGTTCTCACTGTTCTGCTTTATTCTGATTATTTTTTTTTTGCTTTATTTCATATTCTGTTTTTATTGGTTTTATTCTGTTTCGTTTTTGTTTGATTTTATTATACCTGATGGAATGGTCAACTCTTCTGAAAATAAAATATACTATAGTAGCTATTGTTTTCCTAATATCTTTCTTTGAAGTTCTGTACCAGTTCTACTGTTTTGTTTTGATTGACTTTGTTCTGTTATGCTTTGTTGGATTTTACTATCTTTAAAATAAAAAAAATAAATAAAAGAGAAGGACTTCATCACCTCTTTGCTATAACGGCTACAACCAAAACCAAAGGCCTTTTGCCAGGATAATAGATGGACTCTCCACACCCATGAAGAATGTTAAATGACGCTCATTTTGCAGATGAAGGGACTAAAGTTCATATGAGTTAAATAACTGTCTAGGCTTTAGAGTCTGACAGTGGCATTTGGACTGTGTTATGAAAAGATTCCAGAAGCTGAGATCTAAGAAGACGCCCCCACTAAAAGTTAAGGCCCCAACCACTGAGTGGCCCCTCAACTGGGATGTAGGGTGAAGATACTCAAGGTTTCTGGGATCCAAACTTCATCCTCAGTTCTTTCATCCTCAGTGAAAGTCACCAATTCAAAGTAGTCATAATTTTAGACAGCAAAAGTTAAATTTGTCCCTACTAAACACTGGCAAGCATGTTAAGTACTAGAAACTGTACTGATGGTAAGAAATGTAAACTCAACCACCTCAGAATACAGTTTGGAATTATTTACTGAAATCAGATAAATGCACAGTTTATGACTATACAACAACTCTGGGGCACACCACAAAGAAATAATAGTGCATGCACACCAAAAGACACATGTGGTCATCATCATAGTAATGCTATTTATAATAGCCCCTAACTACAAGCAATACAAACATCATTAAGGGAGAGCATGTAGGAAAATGTACATGAATGCATGTAATTACCTGTACAGAAATCAAAATGAATGAACTACAGTCGCATGCAACATGGACAACCCTCAACGTAACAATGGGAACAAAACCAGTATCAAAAGAACAGATACTGAGTGACTCCATTCACACAGAGCTCCAAAACACACAGAACTGATTAGCAGAGATAAAGTCAAGAGATGTCACCTCTGCGGGGTGGAGGCGCGCCCCAAGGGCCTTGAGGCTGCAGCCAAGCTCCATCTGAGCTGGTACTGCTGGCGCAGGCAGGCTGACTTTTTGAGAACGCATCCACTGTTATGTAAGTATTACAGGACCTCCTTCTCCCTACCCACTCAGCCAAAAACCAAGAAAGGACATTCAAAATTCTCCAAGTCTAAACCAAGGTTTTGAGATTGACACAGGACAAAATAAGCACAACGTAAGTCATTCTAAAACTAGTTCAATATTCTTTACATGCAGAAACAACTCAATGGAGGAAATATGACTGCCTTCAAATTTCAGTCCAGCAGTATTTTAAACTGTTTACATTCAAAGACTCATTGTGACATCAAAGAGATACACATGAAATCCTTCTCAAAAGACTTAGGTACCCAGGGCCCAGGGTTTATAGCAGTGGCAGAGTCATCTAGTATGCTAGCATAAAATAGCCAAAGAATGGGTTGAAAAGTGACCATTCTCTGCAGCAACTATGGGAAAAAGGTGATTTGCCTGGTCTTCAACGTCTTTATCCACATGGCTAGATTTGTTTTCAACAGCTATACAGAAAATGACAGAGTTGTGGGTAATGTGGCCCATATATGAGAGCTTCTTTTAAAAAATCTATCCTCTGGTCCTCATAAGCAAAAATACATTTTTGTCCCTTGTTAAATGTAAAAAGAATTCTAGTGCATCTCCCCACTGCCACAGCACAAGTAAGGTTTCCAACTCTCTGGAAGTCTTTGAGGGACATGGTAGTTCCAAAAGATATAAACCCTAAAACTCTGAATAGCTTGGTTACTAACCCTTTAATTTGGTTACATTTCAAATGTATTTCAAATTTATCTCAACCTCACTGTGTTCAAGCTTTCCTCCATTTCCCCTTCCCTTGTACTGTCAGATCCCTCCATCTTCTGCTGCCTGAGATGTGGTTCCTTTACTATCAGTCTTCTGTCATTACACTCCAGTCTGCATAATCACCGAACTTGATTCACCACAGACAGTATCACTTTTCCGCCCATCACAGATTTCCCAGGACACAGTACAATGTCCGTGCATAATAGGAGCTTAATAAAGTCCTAACAGACAAGGAGTTGGATTCTTTTTTAATGATAACTGTAACAGAGACAAGTGTCTTTCTGTTCTCAGACCAACAGTCACAGCCCTCTACCTTTTGGGAGAGATGCAAACTTACCCCAGATGAGATTTTAGCTCGTCAAGTCAATTCTCCTCTGAGCCTGTATCCCCCATGTGGAAAAACTCAGAAAAGCCTGACAAGATAAGAAAGTGATGTCTAGACAACCCTGTTTTAGCCTTCTGCTGGGAAAATCTCCAGTCATTTCACTTAGCCTCAACAACCAAGTCACAGTTCACATTGCACGGACTGCTCACCAGAATTCTGACATCTCTGGAGAAGAGAGCTGGGAGAAACCTCTGTCTTACAAGAACCAACAGTTGCAGGAAGACTGGCATGTCACTTGTCCTTCTTGTCACCAAACTAAAAGGAGAGATGACCTGTGGAAGCACTGCAAAGGGGTGAAAAAGCACTTAACCATAATTACAGTATTTTATCAAACAATCAGAGAGGGCAGAAATTCTCCCACCAATGCTTGAATCTGGAATCATAAATCACATTGTTCACACAAACACAACGGTACCTCAATTAAAGAACTTAATTCATTTCACAATTCTGGAAAAAATGGTCCCATTTGTGTTTGTCACCCAATGCAGAGTTTGCGAACAAAACCAAATTATTTACAAACAAAAGTCTTCATGAACCAAGGGGCCACTCTATAAAGAATATTTTCCTTAAGCAGAACCGGGTTTCCTTAGGCAAAAGAGGGTTCTCAGTACTCTTTGCCCATTTTAATTCTCCCATTTCTTCCTGGTAATTTCCCTATCATTGCTCCTATGTGATCACCAACAAAAAAAAAAAAAAAAAAAACCCTAAGAAATGAACTTAAATGCCCCAGCGGCAGGCATTCCTCCCTCGTCTCCTGATCCCATGTCACCTTTGCTGACTTTCTGAACCTTGTCATGATGCTGCAAGCTCTCGGTGGGTAGGGACTCATCTGTCTTCTTCATACTACTAGCAGTGCAGAGCACAGAACAGCCTGACACGGCAAGTACCCAAACACTGACTGACTACATGAATGATGAGTGATTTAGGTTGCTTTTAATGTCTTGAGCTACCATGAAATCCCAGAATAACCTTCCAAACTTCCATGACACCAGGCTTCCAAAGACTGAAGGGGAGGAGGGGGAAAGTATTCCCACTTTCATTTATATACCCTTGTAGCCTGCTAATCCCACTTGCTGAGATGCATTAGAAATAGGACAGAAAAATTTATGATGATTCTGTTCATAAATTAAGAGAAAATATAAATCCAAAGAAAATCTTCTGAAAAATAATATGTGTATTTAACACAGTTGGCTATAACACAGAAATACCTTTGAATACATGCTGTGCTGGACATATTAGGAACAGTATTAAAATGGAGCTCTTTGACTATATCAGTATCTTAAAGAAGGTCTGGCACTTAGATCATGCCTTACAAACAGTCTATGGAGAACAGGGATCTTCTTAGGCAACACAGTCAAGAGCTGAACTGGTATCACAGGCCCACATTCATTCATGGCATTTTACACATTTCAAAAGACCAACTTTCCAGTAAGACAGACTCCATTCCTCTTCACCTGACCTTTCTGTCAGGCTTTCCTTAATAAAACCTTGCCACATAAACATCATAAATGTTTCACTGTGTCAAGAAGAGAGAAGCCTACAGCAAACTACTTGGTTAATACTAAGCATTAGAAAGTCACCTGAATAATCAGCTAAGTGATTTAGAAAAGGTCACGGAACAGTTTCCATGATTTAGCTTACCATAGCATTCATCCATCAAGAAGTTGTTTTCTTCTCCTATTTTTCTTATATTAGTAGTGTCAGGATAAGAAGCAAGCATATCTGGTTTGTTTCTTCTCATGGACAAACATTCTCAATTGTATTCTCCAAGTGCATTCAAGTTTCTCCAGGAGACAGACAGACAGACACACACACACACACACACACAATGGTCTTTCCTAGATGGTTACAAAGATAAGCTTTGTTCCATCAAAATGTCCATTGTAGTAGAGCTAGGCATGCACACACAGTCTCAGCTACTCAGAATGCTGAGACAGGAGGTTAAGAGTCCAGGAGTTCAAGGCCAACCTGGGAAACACAGTAAGATCCTCTCTCAGGAGAAGCAAACTGAAGTGAAAAGAAGGAAAGAAGATTCTTAAGATGTCCATTAGAAGTCAAAACAGAGTGACAGAGAAATCAAAACTTCATTTCATGAGCAGGTAGAGAAAGTTGAAAGAACTTTTAAAGCACTGCACATAAAATATATCTTTTAAACTACTGATTTTAAAATAATGTCAGAGTTCTATTTTTAGGGCTAGGGAAATAGTTCTGTTGCAAAGAACTTGTCTGACAAGTGCAAAGCCCTGGGTTCAATTCCCAGTAACGAAAACAAAACAAGAGTTCTATTGTTAAAACAATGACAATCAGGTCTAAGAAGAACGGTTCATAATTTTTCCATAACAACTGCTTTATAATTTTAAAAGTACTATGTCAAGCCCTTTTATAGGCATTATTTTATTTAAATCTCACAACAATCCTAAAAGAGAGGAAAAACATCCCACAAGGGCAGAGACCTTTGCCTATTTTATACGCATTTATCTCAACGTCAAGCACAGTCCCGGGGAGACGGTCTGTATTTAACGAAATTTATCAACTGAGATCAACACTTTCTCATGTCAGACAAATTCAGCTCCTAAAGTTTAACAAAGCTGTCTGAGAACACTGGCTGTTTGGTGGCTCGGCCAGGCCTCCACGGAGAGCAAGCAATTAGGTTCCTGGGTCCTGGCATGGAAGTCTAGTCCTCTACTGATGTGCCCACCACCACCATGGTGGAGGAACAGAAGCAAGGGCCTCCCACATGCAAAGCACACATTCTCCCACTGAGCTACACCCTCAAACTCCCCCCGCCTTTTTGCTGGTACTGGGATTCAAATTCAGGACTTTGTACTTGCCAGGTATGCACCTGTGCTGATGAGCTATACCCCCAGCCCTCAACCCCTATTTTTAACTGGTAAAATCAAGCCTTATCATTTTGTGCAAAGAAGCTATGAGACACCATCCTGAAAACTGAGAACACATACAATTTTAACCCATGAAGTACAGAAACAGCCCTGCTTGTCTCTCAGTATTCTTCCTTGGCTCATTCACAGGGCACCTCTGTCAAAGGTCCATGCAGGAACCGAGAGACCACTAGGACTGGAGAGAAGCCAAATGCTAACCTGCAGAAGCATGGCAGCCCTGAACCATAGGAGGAAGTCACTTCCCCACTGACAACAAAATCAGACCTTGCGAGGGGCAAAGGGTTCACGGGAAATCACCAGGACATCCCAAATGGGGTTTCATATCCCTAAGGCCAGGAAGTGAATCAAACAGACTGCTCCTCAGAGCAGGAAAATGGGTCACTGGTTCTTACAGAGATGGCCTGATCTTTACATGCCAAAACCAAAACGAAACAAAACAACCAATCCCCACCCTCATTCTCCTGAACTGTCAGCAAGTTCTCACCAGGGAGTACCCCAATTCCCTTTCTCTGGTGAGGATCTTGCCCTCACCTTCCCTCTGTTCCAGACTTTACATTGCTAGTGCTTGCCTGATTCAGACGTAGTCCTTTAAGCGGCTGCACACCTTTACCTCCTGAACAGAATCACTACGAGTCACGTGGCTCTTCAGGCTTATCCAGGATTCACTTTCAGGAGAATCACTGATGGCACCCATCCTGCTTTGGAGATGGGCATCTTGCTATGGTACCAAAGCTGGTTTTGAACTCCTAGGCTCAAGCAATGACCTTGCCTCAGACTCCAGGGATTATATGCCTGCACCAACACAATCAGTTCAATTTTTTGGTTGGGGGAGGAGTTTGTTTTGGTCTCCTTTTTGTGGTGCTGGGGATCAAACCCTGGGTCACTCTCCTGCTAGTTAAGTACTCAACCACAGAGCTATACTCCCAGCCTGAAGAGTGCCCCTTCTGGATATTCTTCTGCCTTGAGAAGAGACCTCCATGTTTCTAGACAAAAGAACTCATATCCTAAATATCCAAGCTACACAAGAAAGAAAAAGAAGCCGGGCGTGGTGGCGCACGCCTTTAATCCCAGCACTCGGGAGGCTGAGGTAGGCGGAGCATTGTGAGTTCGAGGCCGGCTTGGACTACAGCGCGAGCGCAAGGCCTGCCTGAGCTACATAGTGCGACCCTGCCTCAAAAAATCCAGGGCCAGGAGTTTGGCTCAGCAGCTTAAGCGCCTGTCTGGCAGGTTCGAGCCTGTGAGTTCGATCCCCGGTGCCGCAAAAAAAAAAAAGAAAAAAGAAAGAAAAAGATTTTCAAATGAGAAATGCTTTTGGAAACCATCTATGTCCAACTCACGCATTTCTAGGTGCTGATGATACCAAGGACTGTTTCATATGAGGACACCAACATGCTTGGCCAAAGCCCCAAGGCATAATTATCCTTCCTCTAAAACCTTCCAAAGAGGCCAAAACCCACTGCATAAATTTTTCTCAGCCAAGCAACAGAGGTAGGGAATAAATGATTTTCTGCTGACAACCTTCGAAACAGATGCAACTACAGTACAGTATTTGGTAAATGTTCCTTCTGCCCAGAACATCCAGTGTCAAAGGAGACCAGACATACAGACTCTGCAGACCATTTAGTTCATGATTTTTAGGAAAACTGTCATTTGCATCCCATGCTCATGCCACATGAAGCACAATTTCTACCATTCTTCCTATGCCCTTTGTTTTGATTTTTGAAGTGTTGAGGAATTATACCAGGGGACTTGCACGGGCTAGGCAAACACTCTATCACTGAGCTATGCCCCCAGTCCAAACCTCAGCCACTAAAAAAAAAAAAAAAAAAAAAAAAACCTTTCTTTTCATGTAGGGAAATATATTTAAAATGGAAATTTTTAAGCAGAAATTTACATCTCTGTAAGTAGACCTATAGAACCAGGGCCATAAAATAATGTAAATAAACAATGTAAACCTAAAAGAAAATACAATGAAGGCAAACAATTTCATTAAAAACTATGGTCTCTCAATTAGAGAGGGAGATTTGTTAGGGGGCCTTAAAGGCTGTAATATTCTTTCAGATAATCTCAGAACTGAGAAAGAATTAATAGAAAAAGGAGAGAGGAAAGACTCTGAATGGAGACAGGAACACATCAAGTGAAAAGACAAAACCAATAGAGTGTTTCAGTCTCCTCTTTACAGTATGGACATATGAATGTATAACTTGCTTTCTATGTGCTACATCTCAGAGATGTAACAGAATTACAGCCAAAATGTTACCCTAACATGATCAGCTGAAGCGTGGCTTCTCAAAATGTCCACCCATAGGAAGAAGCCAAGAGACACATGTATTTCTATTTTCTAACCTTTCCACAAAACTTCTCAAGACAACAGACTTGGAGTAGTTTTCCAGCACCACAGATGTTAAACAGTAGACAAAGGATGGCAATGCCAAAACATGCCAAGGCAATTGCTACCTAGGAGGTCTAGCCCTGGCAGCAGGAAGACCCTGAACTGGAAATGCTCATGTGAGAGTAAGTACTCTCAAAGCACAAGAAATGGCAAAGTGTTCTCTATTCTACACTATTGACCTTCAAGAGCCCAAGGTCATACCAACAGGTTAAAGCATTAAAGAGCTTCTCCTTAATCTTGGAATTCAGGTAAAGATTTTTTTCAACCATAGACATTTCTGCCACCTTATTAAATCCTGAGTTTCTGCATCTGTGACTAAAAGAGAAAGAACAAAGTATGGAAATTATGACCAATGAAGTAAGACAGATTTATGATTAAAACACACTGCTGCCAATTACTAGGCATCAGTCTGCTCATCTGCAAATGAGGATGATCAGCTTAGGATTGCTCTGACGATTGAATGAGGCAACTCACATAAAATGTCTGGCACAGTACCTGGCGTACAGCTGTTTGTCCTTAAACTCCATGAAACCTACTGATGTTTTTCTTAATCCATGAAATTAATGTTAATTTAAATTTACTAGCTAGCACGTACTAAATGGTTAATATCTTATGTAGAAGTCTGTGTTCTACATGCAGTGCATATACACAGATCCACTTAACCTCACCAAGCCCTAGGATGCTGCCACAGTTATTTCCATACTGCAGATGACAACACTAAGGCACAGAAGGTCAGCACCCTCACTGGGTTAATGCACAGCAGAGCCAGAATTCAAACTGGCAATCTGGCAGCACAGCACACACTGCTAATTACCCATGCCCTGGTACCTCTGAAGTGCCATCAGGGAAGGGTGCCCAAAAGATGGACAGGGGGATGGTTAGGCTGTAAAATAAGTAGGTTAAGGTGTCAGTGGCACAGTACAAGTAGTGGACACACAGGCTTTTGCTGTATAAAAATTTTTCAACTTTGTAATATATTTAAAACTTTTTATAATAAAACATTGGGAAGAGAATGAGAAAAAAAACCCAAAATGTCATTTCCTGCTCAAAACTGAAAGGCCACTAAAGAGAGGACATGCCAACAATGTCAAAGTAAAAGGACACTCCCAAGTCAGCTCCCACCCCCAAAGTATCCCAGTTAAACCCTGTAGGCACAGAATCAAATCACAGGTTACCCCAGCTGGAGTGCAGGGCTAGGAAAGAGAAACAAATGGGCTGTAAAACTGGTCCCTCTGCCAGCTAAATGAGAGAAACCTTCCCCCCACTGAAAGTGCTAATGGAAATGCCAGGCGAAGGCAGACAATTGGAACCCATTTCCTGACACTACATGCAAACAGATATCACCTCTTCTAAAATGGCAAGGAATGCTGGGATCCAATCATGCCTATCTTTAAGTACTGGCAAGCCACCAAGTCCAGCTTATAGACTGCGACTTCACAGGCACTACAGATAAGTACCAGCTCTTTAAAGCCCTCCAGGGAAGGTAGGGAGGAAAGTGAGGAAGGGGTTTTAGCCAGATGAGGCTGAGCCAAAAACCAAAGGGGAGGAGGAAGTAAGCCCTTGTGGCACCACACATCCCTGCCAAGGGGGAAATTCAGGAGTACTGTCAAAAGGAGTAGAGCTTGCGTCTCTCCAACGCACTTCTGTGATTAGCATTCTCCAGACTATGGTGAGATACGCTCTGAACTGAATGTGTGAGTCCAGCCTGAGTCCAGGAACAGCAGGGGAGGCTTAAGAAAGAAACAGGGCAGGAAAGATGGTAAGAAAAAAAAAATTCAAATTTTAGGCATGTCCATGTAACAGTTAGTAAAAGCAAAAAGTGTTGCATCTATTCAAAGGAACAATTTGGCAATACCTAGTTAAAATATAAAAATAACAAGTCCACTGTTAGGATTTTATTTTATAAATAGCATAATTTGTGCATAAGGACCAAGGTGCAAGGTTACATTACTTATTGCAGGATTATTTGTAAAAACAAAATGCTAGGTGGAGAGAACCGCAACACTCAACAGCAGAGGATTGGTCAAATGTACTACATATGGAACACTAACTCAGAGGTGAACTCCAAGTCATTGAAAAGAATAAAGTCAATCTTAGTGTTAATGCAAAAAGAGCCCTAAAATATATTTAACATTAAAAATACGGGAAACATTAAATGCAAAAAGCAAGGAGCAAATATATATATATTCCATTTTTTAAATATTTGGAAAGCACACTATATATGTGCATATACAATAATGTATATATTCATAATACATAGTCTATGTATAACAGAAGTGAGGAAAAAGGACTATACTCGGGCGTGCATTAAGAGTTACTAGAACAAGAAACTGCTAACACTGTTTCCATCTGGGAAAGCTGGAGAAGTCAGGAAATCAGTCTTCACCCTGTACCCCATTCTTCTGTATGGCTCTTTTAAATTTTTACATTCCACATATACAGATCTTCTCTATTTTAAATAATAATAAATTCAAATAAGTATTCTAAACCAGACTAATTGAAATAATAGTGAATTCATGAAAAATGTGGTCACTAATTTGGAACTTAGTCACAATATCTCAGTGGTCATGCTACAATGAACTGCCTCCCCTGTGCTGTTCATAGAGTACCTTGTGCAGGATGCAAGCACAAGAAGCAATTAAAAGACGGAATTGCTCAGTAATTTGCTGTATTAGGCAGACATAGCATTGCACTGACTCAAAAAAGTCAAGTGATTACACTGAAGTCCTTCCTGGAATCCAGGGAAATGACTGAGACCAGAACACGGGCAGAGAGGCCTCAAACCCTACTAGGAGTCTGTCCCTCTTCATGTCTTCATGTCCTCTCCTGTTGGGGACCACAGATTATAAATTGAGTCTAGAGGATGTCCAAGGCTGTCCTTGTCCTGCCTCCTGAGCCACTGAACTGAGGAAATTCCCTGCTTTCTTCTGGTCACAGCTGAAAGTCCTACAGTTGATGACACTGTGGCACTCACAGGGCAGATAAGACCTGCTAAGGGTGATAATGTAGCTGGGGAAACTATAGTTACCTTACTGCCTCTTGTGTCATCTTTGCAAGAATGCTTTGCTTTTCTTGCTAGCCCACAGTAGTCACCATTACTGTTCCCAGAAACATCCTTCGCCCATTGTCCTTGACACAGATGTAATCAATAAACACCAAGGTTCTGGCTGCCCTGGGGCCTTTTGTTCCCCTCAGACAACTGGTCATCCCAGATCCCTGCTGCACCGCTATTTTGTCTCTGACTCTTTCGTCTCACCATGCACTGGAACACCTGGCAGGAGACCAAAGCCCACTGTAGGGGTCTCATACTCCCCTATAGACTAGCTTCTTCCATACACCTTTTATCTGCTACTTGTGCTGGAGCAGGAGCATTCCCCAAGCCTGGAATTATCAGCATTTGGGCCTGGAAGGCTGCCCTGTGCACTGTGGGATACGTAGCAACATCCCTTGCCTCCACTCATCCTCATCCCAGTTGTGATGACAACAATAAAAAGTCTTTACATATTGCCAAATGCCCCTGAGGAGTAAAACTGCCACGGAGTAAGAGAAACTGAACTGTGTACTCAATCTGCCTTCCTGTGCTGGGGAAGCACTTTAGTCTGCTGGTTTGTTGCTCAAACTTGGATGAACAGAGGATGACAACTTAGCACTTACAGGCTGCCCCCTTGGCAGGCATGTGGTTTAAACAGAGAGGTCTTCTTTCCCATTGCTATGTGGCTTTTCCTAAGCCCTTTAGGTAGGCACTGTCCAACAGAACTTTCTGTAATGGTGAACATGTTCTAAATCTGTGCCAATGCTCCAAATCTATGCATAAGTGTCCAGTAACATGTATATACTTACCACATATAACTAGTAAGCACTTGAAATGTACCCTACTGGGTGACTGAGAAACTTATGTTAAAACTATTTATATTACTTTAATTAGATTCAAATAGGCATAAGAAAATTATTGGGCACTAACTAGGGTAGCACAGGTTTAAGAACTGAGAGACTTTGGGCTCTTTCACAACAGTTGCTGGTACAGAGCAGGCATTTAGCATGTATTCGTTGAATAAAGGAATAGATACAGTTGGATTCGGGGTCTAGGGAGGTAAAGAGCATTAAATCAAGTTAGAGCCGTTCCAAGATACAAAAATGGAAACTCACTGACAAAGAATCAGGAACTGGAAATAACCTGAAGTGTTCACTGACTGAAAAATGGATACACAAAGTGAGATGCATACATTGATAGAAAATTACTCAGTACTAAAAAAGGACATTCTAATGCATGCTACAATGTGGCCAGACCTTAATGACAACCAAAACAAAGTAAGGCAACTTCACGTGGAACATAATGTGATGTTATACACATAATGTGATGTTATACAAGGCACCTACAGTAGTCAAATTTCTATTAACAGAAAGTTGAATTGTGGTTTCCAGGGGCTAAAGGGAGAGAGAAATGGGAGTTAGTGTTAAGTGAACATCATCCTTTTAAGAAAAAGAAAAACTCCTGGAGCTGGAAGGTGATCACTGTTGTACAAAAATGTGAATGCAATTAATGTCATGGAACTATACATTTAAAATATGCAAAATGGTAATTTTCAGTCATATATATTTTAACACTAAAAAAAAAAAAGGCAAAACCAGGCATGATGGCACACGCCTGTAATTCCAGAACTCTGGGAAGCTAAGGCAGGAGGATCATAAGTTCAACCCCAGTCTGGCCAACTTAGTGAGATACCGTGTCAAAATAAAAAAAAAAAAAAAAAAAGAAAAGAAAATAGCTGGGGATGTAGCTCAATGTGAAGGCCCCGGGTCTGATTTCTAGTATTGAAGAAAAACAAAATCAGGAAAGCTTCCAACTCAGTCTGAGTAGTACCCCATTATGGTTTATGTTCCTGTGGCCCCGCCAAGTCTCATGTAATCATGGCACAGATGCGGCTGAGTCTAGCACTCGTGATTGGTTTGTTATCTGGCACTGGGATTGGTGGTGTGAGTGCAGCACCCACCCAGGGGTGTACAGTGTAAGGGCAGGAAAAAGGCGTGTCTTTCCTCTCATCGGTTCGCCTTTGTTGTTTGCTGAGGCCATAAACAGCTGCCCCCCAGCCACGCCACCTTCCCTTGCAGCCAGCTGAGTATGGACTGACTCCAATATTGTAAGAAATAAACCTTTCCTTCCCTAATTTTTGGCGTCAGGTATTTTGTCTCAGCAATGAGAGAAAAGTAACCAAGACACCCCCTATTCCATACAAACCTGTGACTGAAGATAACCTTGTGGCTGCTGGCTACAGAACTTGGGGTCAGTTTGTTAAACACCATGCTTACAGCAGGAGCGACCTGATGCACCAAGATTCAGTGGTGATGGTATTTCCACCATGAGAGTAATCAAAGAATAATGAACAACTGCCACAGAAGGTTAAGAATCTGATATATCGAGAATTATTATTAATTTAGAGTTATTTTTTATAAAGTCCTATGCAGTGAATATTGATGAGTCACTATGTGAAAGGTTCATGATGTCACAGAGACTCAAAGTGCAAAACTGTGCTTCATTCCTTAAGTGTCTGGAGCTCATGGGCTTGAGTAGTTTTGGACATGAGGAAAGCACACCCTAACACTTCTCCTAGCTCATTATCAGCCCTAGAAACCATCTGATTAAAGAGGCCCCAATTGCTAATGCTCCCTGCAGCACTTCCAGTTTTAGCATCCTCACTGTATGACATCTCCTTCCCTGCAGTAGCTGTAGCCCTCAGATGGCAGGCAGCATGCTCTAATGTCTGGGACCACTGACCAAAACAGGAGATAAAACTGCGCATTCCAAGCAAATGTCTTTATGCAATTCAAACCAAAGTATGAACAATCTGAGTGTTCACAGGACCTCTGTCATCATCCACAAAGACCCATAAAGCCAACTGACATCATCATCACTTCCACAAGACACTGGCATCTTCCTGAGGGGAAGCTTCCTCCCTCTGCTAAAGTTCCACTTCCCTCCTCCAGCTCCACTTTACCTGCCAACTAGTGAGAGAGAAGTGGGAATAGCAAGGTTGCTTTTTTTGTAGTTTTTTCCAAGAAACAAACTTGTTACTCTGCTATGCTCCAGGCTCAATATAGCTTCCTCTTGGGCATAATCATCATGCTGCAGTCCAACAAGGAAAGGTAAAACCTATGGCCAACAGGTATAATGACCCAGACATGTGATGCAAGAGCAAAAGGGGAGGGAAAGGAAGAAAATTTCTTACGGGCCCACTCCATCTACGCTGTAGCCTAACGGTCTGTCATTCTGCAACCTCAAATGGCAAGGCAGTTCTAAGCCCCGCTGTGGAGAAGAGATAGGGTCCTAAGGCAGCCGACAAGGGAATACACATACCCAAGAAGCAGAAAAAGAAGTCAGAAAAGGCCACTGAAAAGGGACTGTATGACACAGAGTCAGTGTTGTCAACTTAAATTATTAGCTATTGTTGAAAAGCAACACCAAATCACACAAAGAAGAAATTGCTGCTTAACTGATGACACCTTGGTGATTCTAACCATTTCCTGATGTGGTCACATTCCACTGCCAAATACATAAGGCATGGGCCATTTATGTTTCCCTCTTCAATTATTTAATTTACATATGAAACCTGAGGATTCCTTTTAACTTCAGCACAACTAGGTAACCCTCTCAGTAGTAGGCACTGTACGATCTTTACTTAGCTGAAATTATCTTGTTCCCACTTTCATGTACAATTTCCATTCAGCATGAATTCTCACATGTTCTTGTTAAAGTCATTATGATTTTTCTGAAGGATTAGGATCTAGTGAGAGAGGCTGGTAATAACGATACGATATAAAGAACAACGGATGAGAAGATATACGAAAGGCAACCACATTTTCAACTATTAAAGATCCATAGGGATTAAACACCTATATGCATACACTCAGTCCTCAGAAAAACATAAAAACATTTATTATTCTTATTTATATATGGAAAAATAACCTCAAAAGAGTTTAGGTAACCTGAAACGGTCACAGATCCAGTCGGTAGTGGTCTTCCGATTAAAGCCAGTTAATTAAAGTCGTGTTCTCTGCATCACTTCACATACTACCCTTCATCCCTGCCAAATTCACCATTGTGAAGACTTAAAAATAAAGACCACTTGCTCGCGCCCCACCCCCACAATGGACACTGACTCATTCATCTCAGACCTCTCCCTTAACAAGATCAAAATGTAATATGATAGCCAAGGGCAGTGGCACAGAGCTGTAATCCCCACTACTCTGAGGCGAAGGATTGCAAGTTCAAGCCTAGCCTGGGGAATTCAGTGAGATCCTGCCTCAAAACAAAATTTTAAAAAGGGCTCAGTGTGAAACCCCTGGGTTTGATCTCCAGTGTCAAAAAAAGTGTCATGTAGTAAAAGAAATTTTCATAAGCCCATAATGTGTTTGTCCCTTATTTTTTCCTATCTGCAGCGACTTTGTAAAGGAAATAGGAAAAAGTTCCTTGGGGACACACAGAGTTTGACCGATAATACACTGCAGGTCCCATGGCGCACTGATACAATTTATCCGAACCACGTTTTAAGGGCTCTGTTTAGCATAGAACAAGTAGTGCCAGTGAATTTCCCCTGGTCAAACTATAAACTCCCAAAGAATGCTGCTGTGCTCCCAGGTACCAGTGTATAGGCCTATACACATATGTACAACAGAGTAGTCAATAGCTGGACATCCTGGTTGAAACCTACCTCCAAGACTAACGGATTTTTGGACTTCATTCTAATTAACTATTCTAAATCTTGATTTTAGTATCCACAAAATTGAGATAATAATTATAATATTTTGGTAGAATAAATAGAAGAAATGTACACTAATTGTTTAGCACAGACTCTGGTACACAGAAAACACTCCATCTATATTACTACTTACAACTAATTTGACTGATCCTGTTTTCTTTCTTACATTGTTTTCATTTTCAGAACAATTCACATAATTGGGAAAATATAAACAATGAAGACAAATAATCCACTTAACGCATGGCACAATTTATAAATACAAATGACATGAATCATATTTTGCATTAAGTTCATCTAAAATTCATTTTTGTAGTGCAAATCAAAGATGGTTTAAATGGGTATTGATCATTCCCTGCCCTGAATTACATAAACAATAAGAAAAGTATACAAAACTAAGAACTTCCCTTAAATAATTTTTTTACTTCTGAAACTCAAATTTAGTCCTAGGAAAGTGATACGGTAGAATTCAAGCACGGTAGAATGCCGCAGAAAATGAGCCATTTCCCTCCTCAAGAACACCACAGTGCTCCTCCTAGTACTCTTATCATGGGCCAATGCTCCAGAGACACAGGAGACCCTCAAACACTGGCTGAAAGCATGGAGGCTGGGAGGAAGATGGGAGGTGGAGATGGGTGGGTAAATGAACCAACCAGTTTGCAATAGTTATCTATTGCTATGTAACAAATCACATCAACCTTATTGGCTTAAAACAAACATTTATTATCTGACCATTTCCATGGGTCAGGAACCCAGGAGAGGCTTAGCTGGGCAGTTCTGGCTCAAGATCTCTCCCACCTTTGCAGTCAGTGTTAACTCTGGAGGGTACTTCAGAAGAGGACACTCTTCCAAGTTCACCCAAGTGACTGCATAAGTCTCTCCAAAGTACTGCTGGTGGCATGGCTTCCCCCACAGCACAAGACCCAAGAGAGAAAAAAAGAGAAAGCACGCCTAGCACAAAAAGCAGAGTTTTCTCACCTCACACTGGAAATGACACATCATCACTATTGGTCACACACACCAACCGTGTTACAGTGTAGAAGCAAAATGCACAGGGTATGAATATCAAGAAACAGGACCATGGGGAGACATCTTAGAATCTGCAGAGTTAGAAACCATCAAATCTTCTCAATCCCAAAGCCAAACTCTGACAACAACAAATCAACACAACACCACAGGCAGGGTTATTTCTGCAGTTACAAAAAAAAAAAAAAAAAAAAAAAAAAAAAAAAAAAAAAAAAAAAAAAAAAAAAAAAAAAAAAAAAAAAAACCTTGCACAAATTATTCATATTATGTTGCAAAGATAAAAAGGAAATATCTAGAAAGAAGAAACAGTAATTATCCACGAGAAATTACTTGGATTTTCTTCCTGACCCAAAAATGACTGACATGTCCTTACTGCCAACTTTCAACTCATAACAATACTTAATTTCATTCTAAAAAGTAAGGACTTGACTCAGCAAACACATCAGTCTGTGCCCAGAAAGCAAATCTCTGACACCACATCTCTTTCGGGAGTACAGGATACACATAAGTGAAAGAGCTAAAACCACAAAATGCCTCTGCCATTTCTAGTCTTTATCAGTATTCCATGTGATATAAGGCATAAAATAGAAGGACAGTCTCTAAAATGCCCTCTTATTTACATCTGAATTAGAAAATGGTTTCTTAAATTTTGTCCTTATTTTTTATTTTTAGAGAAGCCTCAGTATGTAGCTCAAGCTAGCTGTGGATTCATTATGTAGCCCAGATTTGCCTTGAACTCACAGTAGTTTTCTTTCCTCTGTCTCCCAAGTGTTGGACTTACAGGTATGCACTGCCACACCCACAACCAGCCGCAAGATGATTTTGAATCACCAAAAGCTTTGAACCGATTTCTATTTTTTCATCTGTAACCAAATGTTGCTGAGTCTTGGACTAAAATTAACTGATGGAGTTTGAGCATTTCCCTGACTACATCAAACCCTGGGGTATCTGCATTTGGCATAGTCTTCCTTATTTAAGATGTTTCCACAGGATAATGGCAATCACCACCATGCATTAATATAAAACACTTAAGGAAAACTTTTGAGCTGAGAATTAAAGAGAAACAAATGCTAGGCTGAACTCAGCTGTCAGTGAAAAATGGAGCGTCCTGATCACAGTATCTTTATTTGTAGCTACTTTCTGTCCTGATCCTTTCAAAATTACTCTTTGCCAGTGCTTCATCATGGTTTTACTCTGAATTCTGAGAAGCCAGAAGCATTTAGCAAACTTAACCATATCTTCCTGTGCTAGCTGTGACCTGTTCCTGCTCCTCCTCCTCCCTGGCTAGGCCACAGCCAGTATATCTGTGACTTTAGGTGATTCTTTAAGAGCTGCAAAGTCATAAATGATTCACAAAATTTATGGACCAGGGGTAGAGAGAACAAGGTCATACCAGCAAACAAGCCCAGTCTGGGAACCAGTGCCATGTGTGGGCCACCACCAGACTGGGACAGACAGACCCCATCCTCTCCCCATGAGTCAGAGCCATTTGCAGACCAGCGGTAGAGAGAACAAGGCCACACCAGCAAGCAAGCCCAGTCTAGAAACCAGCACCATGCATGGGCCACCGCCACACTAGGACAGACTCCAGCCCCTTCCGGCACACAGGCTGACAAAGAAAAAGTACCAATCTCTCTCCCACCCCCACCATAAGCAACCAGCTTATCTGAAGAAACAAGGCTGTGATGATAGCTATCGAGGTGAAATGCAATTGGATGCCTGTGGTGCTTTGGTGTTTCACTAACATTGCAGGGCTAGGGCCAGTGGTCTGATCATAGGTTCAGAGGATAGTGGTACACAGTGTGACATCTAGGAGGAATCTCTTTCTGAGGGTTGCAGCCATTGTTGATTCCTAATGGTCTTATTTTGGAAGTCCTATATCATTTCCATTGTTTTGCTGGGGTGGGTTTTATTCTCTTTTGTTTTGTTTGATTATGTCAAATGAGATGGCAGAAGCAGCTATTTCAAAGATAGCAAGCTATATTATGGTAGCAATTTTGGATTTACTATTGACTTGTTTTGAAGTCCTTTACTACACTCATTGTTTTGTTTTTATTGTTTCTATTCTATCCTATTCTATTTGGTTTTTACTATGTCCAAAGTTATCTGCAGCTATTTTAAAAACCTGAAAAGGCATTATGGCAACTATTGTTGATTTCATAATGTTTTGAAGTCCTGTATCTCTTACACTGGTTTATTTTGATTGGTTTTATTCAGCTTTATCCTCTTTAAAATAAAAAAATAAAAAATAAAAAATAAATCATTCATAAATAAACCACCACCAACACTTCAAATCATGTAATTTATTGTACAGTAGCATCAATAGCTGTTCATGTGTGTGAAATCCACAGGCTGATTCACCAAATGTGGTATCTAAATACTCCATATGTGGGCTGGGTATGTAGCTCAGCGGTACCAGTGCCTGCCTCACAAGCACAAGGTCCTGAGTTGGATTCCCGGTAACAAAAAAAATTTTTTAAACATAAATATTGTATATGTACAGACTATGTTTCTTGCTATTATTCCCTAAATGATAGAGAATAACAACCATCTACATAGCATTCACATGGTATTAGGTATTCTAAGTCATTCAGAGATGGTTTAAAGTATATGGGAGGTGGTGTATAAGTTATATGCAAATATTATACACTGCGTGTCAGAAACTTAAGCATCTAATCATTTTGGTATGGGGGGGGTTCTGAAACAAATCCTCCACACAAATTGAGGGATTATTTTTTATTTAAAATGTAGATTATATAAAATTTACTTAAAAGACCTTTCTCACCAGTGAGTCTACTCATGGTAAAAAAAAAAAAAAAAAAAAGTTATTACCTTCTGGAATTAGTTACCCTTGCATTTGACTTTGTTTGAACCAAAGCCAATGGCATACAAGATACACACAGAGCCTACAGCTCGAGTAAACGTAAAAGGCACAGGAGACTGCGGTATAACTATAAATTAGCAGAAGCTTTACTGCCTGCTCTAATTCAAATTACATATTTCATATTTGCTTTGTTCCAAAGGTACAACAGGTAGAAGGCATCCTCAGATGACATCTTCATTTGCATCAGTCTCTCTCACAGTTATTTTCAAGCAGAAATCGTTTAAATATTTCAAATTAACAAGAAATGGAAATGATCCCAGCAGGCAATCTTTCAAATTCTAATCCTAGGAAACCAAAATGTCAATTAAAACACTTAACCCTGGGCTTTTTTTAATGATGCTCAATATTTATGTATAAATGATGGTGACATTACAGGATTTCCTTCCACTTAATCTGTGCATCAGGTATGTCAGCATCACAAAGGAGAACAGAGGTCTGAATATAACCCTGTGGGCCCTCACTGTATCCTCCAGTGGAAAGTGGTCCACAGGATCATTTGTGTGTCATGGGCACCCTCAGCCTGCAAGCACTCCACAGGTCTTCACCCTGACCACACTTGGGTACCCAGTACCTGTTCACAGGCAGTAGGCTGTGCATGACAAATCAGTCTGCAGTTCAGCTTACCACTCACCACCCTTACAATAAAACCCAAGCTCATTTCCATAGCCGATCAGACAATGTAGAGTGGTGGTGAACCTATGGTACATATGCCACAGTGTGCACGCAGAACCTGCTCTGTCAGCATGCAAGTCAAGTGGCACCAGTATCCCCCCAGCAGCCAAGCCTCAGATATTAAGGTTTAAGAGCAGGGTTAGCACTTTGCGGTAAGCAGGTTTTGGGCTGCAGTTTGGGCACTTAGTTTCTAAAACGTTTGCCATCACTGTGTCTATAACCTGCCTCAGCCGCATCTGTAAGTTGTCTCCAATTTGTGTACACAAGTCACAGAAGCCTCCTCTTCATACTTAAACTCATCTGGCTCTCCTCTGCCTCCGAGATTTGTAGGTCCTGCCATCTGCCTGGGGCCCTAAGGCTGCCTCCCACTCAGAACGAAGCCCCGTCTCTCTCCTGCTTCTCAGAGAAATTTACAGTACCAAAACCCCATATCACTACCAGTTATTTTGTCTGCATTTGTCCCATATTAGCATGCCTATTATTGGTCATAAGCATACACACAAGAAGGAAGTGCTATAATCTAAGCAGTTAATAAAAACTGCGTTATACTGTAAGGAAGACTTCCTAGGTGCCAGCTACAGTTCTATGTACTTTCGTTTCACAACAACAGTATTATTTTTATCTTACACACGAGAAAAATAAGGTATAGACTGTTTAAGTAATTTGCCTGAGACATAAGCCTTCTAAGTGGTAAAGATGGAATCCAAGTTATGTTTTCTTTGTTTGTTTGTTTTCCGTTTTGTTTGTTCGGTACTGGGAATTGAACCAGGGCCTTCACACTGAGATTCGTCCCCCATCCCTTTTCGAATTTTTTATTTTAAGACAGGATCTTGCTAAGTTACTTAGTTGCCCAGCTCCAGTGAGAGCTTGCAATCTCCTATCTCAGGCTCCTAGGGTGCTGGGATTAGAGGCAGGTATGCTCTTAGCTAGAATAGCTTGCCACCTTCCCATCAGAGCAGCAGCCTTCCTGTTCTACTCAGAGCACATCTCCTGGAACCTGAAATACTGGGAAGGCAGTACTAGAGGGAGGGGAATGACTCAGCTCCCACCCTGAGTGGACTTCACTCTTCTATTACACCCAAATGCTTTAAACTCAGGGACCCATCCCCAAACCCTCCACCAATAACTCAGTGCCTTCATTACAAGGGGCATTATAAATTATACTACCAGAGGGGACTCTGAACTCAATTTCTTCATTCACAAAGCAGTGCCTTAGGAATCCAGAGAATGTCTCTTTCCCACTGAAAAAGCCCAAATACCTACTTCTCTCCCTTGCTTTTTTTTTTTAATTCCAGTAAAAGAAGTCTAGTTAGAAGAAATAGTCAACAGTTTGCTTGTTTGCCACAGTTATACACAAAAATATCAAGATCTATGGAACAATAAATAAAAATTGAAGGTGAAACTCAGTCCAATCTTTTACAGTTATGTAGCAAATGAAACACAACCTCAGCTTAGCAGCCCTTTCTACTATGCTAGTTTTCACTCAGGTATCTTCAATAGATCATATCCCCAGGACTGGGAAGTAGCCTGATGCTAAGTCAAAACACAATCCAACAAAAACCATCCTGGGGTTATATTAGGTCTCTTGCAGGAGTGCATGGCTGAAGCTTACTGGAAAGTGAGATTTCAGTTATTTTTCCTCTTCAAGATAGTGATGTTTTTCCTCTACACGGCCTAGCCCAGGAGACCCAGGAACCCCAGGCACGCTGATTAACTTCACTGGGGATGTGCAAGTAAAACTCACAGCTCCTCTGGTTTCAGGAATTTTAATGGCAGCACTTGCTTTTCACTAGAACCATAAAATATCCAGAGAAATATCAGCAAAATCTGTTGCCTCTTCTGGAATATTGTTTCTTTTCTCTTCATCTCGTTTTTAAAATGCAGGTGAGGATTAGGTACTGGGAACTATCCATCACCTCTCCAGAGAACAGATACATTTAAGGGGTTTGTCAGAAGTAAACAGCATGTGTGTGCATAGGAGAGGCAATTACTGCAATGTCAGGGCTGCATGGTGCACACAATGGTACAATCAGCCCAGAAGAGTACAACTACAGAATCAGTCTCCTTAAAACCTGAAGAGCATAATACTGGGTTCCATAAACGTGTCCCTTACTTCTCTACTTTATTGTTAAGAGAAGCTGGCTGTGCACCTCAGTACCTTTGACTGAGGGATACAGGAAGTAATCTTTGTGCTTACTCACTGGGTAAGACACAAGACAAGTTGTGTGTATGCATCTAGAAGTGTCAAACCAGGGTTTTCACCCACATGATGCCTCTACTAACAGGCATATGTTTACCTGAGCATCACAGAAGGTATACTATACCCAACACCACTCTACAATTTGTTTTTTTAAAAGTTTTCTTTTGATTTTTCTCTTCAAAGTAAGCTACTTCAGTACAATGGCACATGAAAAACCAGATTTGCAAGTTTTGGAGACATTGAAAGGGAATCATCAGATGGATGATTCATTGAAGATGAAGATGAAGATGAAGATGTAGATGAAGATGAAGATGATCCATTATGGCAAAATACAGAAGAGTGGTGTGGGTGGATGATGATGATGATGATGATAACGATGACTCTAACACTGGCATGTCAGTCTAAGTTCCTGTGACACTGAAATGGAGCAAGAACAGACTGATACAGACATGGGGAACACAGAGCTCCTTGATTCAGATGACAAAGAAAGCAGTCATATTTGTATAGGCAAAATGGTCACACATTCAAACAGACTGATCCAATGTTAGAACTAGGTCTGAAAATACAGTCAGGGTCTCCAAAGTGGTGAAATATATTGGACAGAATGCCAGCGCTGCCATTCAGTGTTGGAAATTGTAACAGACAAAATGCTACAAGATGCTGTGAAATACACAAAGGCTCAAGTGCAAGTAAAACATTCTGTATGCATCTACAGCCATATTCAAAAATGTATTTATTATAATGACACCTCACTAGCGCAACTGAAAGCATTCATAGATCTGCTGTACTTAGCATGTACTTCTTGTGAATATAGTAGAAATGCAAAAAACTTATGGAAAAGCGATGGGTCAAAATACAGCATAAAAATGTATGCACTTGTAGATGTGAAGACTGCTCATGCTTTCAATTTAAACTTTTGACCTGGAACTCAGTCACTAGGTATTATTTGCATAGTAATAAACCCAATGAAGTTGTGAACACACTTGTTGCTCCCATCTCCCAAACTAATCAGAATGTGACACTGGATAGTTGGACAGTTGGTTTACCAGTTTCCAATTAATACTATATTTGCTAACAGAGCACAAGCTGACCAACATAGGAACTATAGCAGGCACAAAGCAGAAATTTCAAATGAAATGCTGCAATTTCAAAACAGAAACTTGTATAGTACAACTTAAGGATTTCAGAATGATTTACATTGGCCTCCTATACAACAAAGAAAAACAAATTTGTACCGCTGAGTTAATATTTCACCATGATGGTAACAGTGACAGGGAAACCTCGACAAAACCGAAGCCTGACATGGTAACTTTCTACAGCAAAACCACAGGGGGAGTAGATATTTTTGTTGAGTTATGTAGCAACTATGATGTCACTCAAAACACAAAGCACTGTTTCACTCCATCCTAAATACCTGTGGTATAAACAGTTTGATAGTTTACAAAGAAAATGACAAGTGCAAAATACCACGGAGAAATTTTCTTAGAGGATTGGGACTGAGTTCATAAGGGATCATTTACAGCAGAGGAAAAACAAAATGTTTGTGCCTAGGGAACTATGCAAAGAAATTATGGAGCGCACTGGTGAGCTGACAGGTGAACAGGCAGGCACAGCATCACGAACACCTACTACAACAACAGGAAAACAAAAAAGATGGCAACTGTGCCCTACAAGAAAGGATGGGAAAACAAAACATACATGCTATCAGTGTCAGCAGTACTTGTGTATGAAGCATGCAATTGTCACGCATGAAAACTGCCTGGGATGGAAGTTGAAGCCAAACTTATTTCTGTGTTAGATTTCTGCTTGTGTTTATACTGCAATCCTCACAGGTTTTTTATTTTTGATGTTATCTCTTAGGTTTTGTAAGCAAGTACACATCTGACGCAAACACGCTGATGTCTGTTCTAAACACAAAATACATATTAAGAATTTAATATTTTATTTTATTGACATTTCATGTTCCTGTTAACTACACATTATATAACATAAGAACCTGCTGCAACCTGTGCAGGGAACAGGGTCCTAAAAGGGGGCAACGGAAGAGTAAGAAAAAAAAAAAATAGACACAAACTAAAAGGAAAAATGGGACCAGGTGGAACCTGACCTCACTGATGAAGAGGCAGCAACAACCCAGCATGCCTCTTTATTCATTCACAAAAATAGGGGGATGTGTGCAACAGAGTCAAAAGTGCCAGGTCTCAGTGTTTTGCTGAGAATACTGAAAGTGAAACACTCTCAGAGCTATCCATGCTGTAGTTAACGGGGAAGAACACCAAGGCCAGGACACCTGCTGGACCCAACAATTTGTTTACATGACTCACCTCTGGGTGCTACGTTTCTGGGGCTGGCCTTGCCCTAGCCCTGAATGTGTGGTCAATATCCAGTCTTGCTACACCCCACAAGACCTTCCTGACAAAACAGCAAGACCAGTGAGATGCCAAGTGTGTCCCACAAAAAGGCCAGGAAAACACATGTGCTGTCAATGTAAGCCATATGTGTGCATGGAACACACTGCTGTCATGTGTGCAGACTGCCTTAGGTGTAATAGCTGAAGTAGAGATTTTTTTTGTATAGTGCTATTGATATTTTCATTGTAGTTCAAGTAGAAATTTATTTCTGTTGTTCTTTTTTAGACTCTGTGTACCAAAAACCAGTTGATATGGAAAATTTTCATGCTTTTTTATAAACAATAAATAATAAACATGCAATACTTTGCTTCTGTGACATTTTTTCCTGTTACACACTCATTGTTTAATATAATAAAACTCAAAATTAAAATTAATAGTTCATTAATAGAAACAGTTTACATAATACACATGGCTTTGATACACCCATTTTTATGGGCCTTTACCACAAAAACTGTGTTAGGCTCCCTAAACTGTGTTCTCAGCACACCTTGCCAGAGTCAGTCTGCACACTAGACTCCAGAGTATCATCTTGACTCCAGAGGACGTGACCTATTAAGGGGTCAGTACAGACTGGTTAGCATTCCTGGGAAAGGTGAGCCCATGGTACTCAGAGAGGATGTCCCCAGCCATCACCAGGCCTGGCATATAAACACCAAGTCACACACTGCATTCATTCATGATTCTGGTGCATTGTAGATATTATCTCATTTTTATTTTTAAAAGTCACACACCGAGTCTAGGGATTTTGTTCAGTGGTAGAACATACACTGAATATGTGCATCACCCTGGGTTCAATCCCTAGCACTAAAAGACATTCAATAAAAATAACGCATCAACTATTATAGACTTTCATTACTCAAGCTTTTCAATACCCCTTAAATTTTTCACCCCAGTCAAGCCCCCACCTGCCTCACCTTGGTCCCTAGGTCTGACCTCCCCTCACTCTGAATTGTCATATCAGAAGCTTCATGGGCCAGGCACTTTACCAATCATTCAAAGCACAGACATCTGTTATATCACTTTATTTAATCCTGCAACAACTCAAAGATGGAAGTAACATGGTCATCTTCACTTTACTCTAGATACTAAAGCACAAGACAAGTTGCATAACTTGGGATGCATACTCAGAATAGCAGAGGGTTCAAGTTCCTCTCTCTCAAAGCAACTAACAGGGAATTTGTAGTTATACTGGTTAACTCCTGACGGACAGACTTAAAACCCGCCCTTTTTAATTTCTGACACCAGGGACTGAAGTCAGAGGCTCCACACATGCTAGCATGCTAGACAAGTGCTCCACCACTGACTGAACTATATCTCAATCCTTTTTGTTTTTTAAACAGGGTTCTTCCTCAATTGCCCAAGCTAGAGCTAGTCATGAATTTGCAATACTCATGTGTCAGCCTTCAAACCAGCTAGGATTACTGATGTTCAGCCCTATACCTGGCTCAAAGCTCCCTCTTTGACTGTCCTACCTACATTCACTCTAAAATAAAATGCAGCTAATAAAAAAATTACATTATTCTCGAAGTACCAACCCTCAAAGAGTTTCAAAAAAGCTCAAAAAACCAGGGCCAGGAGTTTGGCTCAGTGACTTAAGCACCTGTCTGACAGGCATGAGGTTGTGAGTTCAATCCCCGGTGCTGCAAAAAAAAAAAAAAAAAAAAAAAAAGAGTTTAAAAAAAGGCTGAGACTTACCATAAGCTAAGCATAATTAATGTGGCCCTTAATAATATTTAAAAACCAAGCTTCTAAAGTTCTAATCAACATTTCAAATATGATTAATGCACCACAGGAAAGAATAATTTGGCCCTCTGGTTTGGCCAAAACTAAATCTGCTCAAATTCTGGTAAGATAGACAGACAGACAGACAGAGACACACACCCATTACAAAAGAAATCAAGTGTATCAAGGGTGAAAGAATCAGAGATGTGTGCATTTGCACCTGGGAACTAGCAAAGCAAGAGCTAATTTTAGGGTTGGCTGGACTATCTGAACCCCTTTACCTTAATCACACACTTCTGCTAAAAAAGCTTAGAGACTGGCCCTTATTCAGAACCAAGACACAAGTCCCATGCACACCTCAACTCATCCATGGATAAAATTAGGATAGGCTGTAATCATATTTACAGAATCCAAGTTCTTCAGCTGAGATTAAAGGTCTCTGCAAATATTAATTCAGATACTAAAATAAGGCGGTCTTTTTTTAAAAAAATATGTTCATGTGCATAAAATCTGGTCTGCAAATAAATAAATAAATAAATAAAATGTGATCCGCATTAACAGAAAAATGATCATATCAGGAAATGGCAAATAGATTTTAATTCATGTGCTAATTTCAATAAACTGGGAATGACTTTGCAAACATCCATCCTGGTGGGAAAAGGTGTTCTGATCAAGCAACTAAAGTCCACCTGAGAATGGGGAGGAACTGATGACCTATATCTAATCTATTTACTCCCCCTACGCTATAGCCTTTGCCCTTAGCTAATTATCTAAAAGTCAATGAAGTTTAGCAAATTTATCCTCTAGGGTAGAGCTTTTAAGAGTACTTATAGGATTTAAAACATTTTTATTAGTATCTTATATGTTTGCAATACGGAATAAATAAATTCATCTTGGGGAACTGGTACATGCACGTAATATCACATCTTGATTCTTTTTACATCCCTCAAAACATTCTTGATAGGTTTTTTTTTTAAATAGCTTTAGTTTTAATGTTTCAATTTTCTGTTTCCAGTTCTCTTGGACATTAGGCATTGCAGTCGCTTTTGCCTGAATTCAGAGATGCAAAACATTCAAGCCAAATTGGGTCTATCCCAACTCACTTCTTGCCCTCTTCTAACCACAGTTTCCA
Organism: Dasyprocta punctata; assembly: GCA_004363535.1. NCBI lineage: Eukaryota > Metazoa > Chordata > Mammalia > Rodentia > Dasyproctidae > Dasyprocta > Dasyprocta punctata. Next base: position 25,489 of record RJWM01011797.1, on the reverse strand, counting down.
CTGTTCTCAACAATATAACATTTCTTCCAAACAGGTGGTTAGCAAATAAACAAATACTGGAAAAGAAGATTATTTTAGTTTCTCAAAGTACCAGGAGGATAAAGTTGTAAGATTCCTACTTAAGAAGGCTTATTAGTCTTGAAGTCACTTCAAAAACTTGAAGTCCATTTAACCTTTTGGAATGCAATAGCTAAAAAAACTGCCAACGAGACTTGGGAAACATGTATTTCCAACTTTCCTCAATTGCCTGTCATGCACATTTCCAACAAGGAGGAACCCGTATACCAACGAATTCCAATTCTCACTGTTCATTAAAACCCACGTATAAGACCAAAATAATTAAGCTAACAAATTGGCTACTGTGATTCTTCCGACCAGAAAAGACACAACTCATGAACAGGGGCAGCTCAGATGCTTTTTCTGCAAAAAGTCATCCTTCACCTAACACCCTTCGTTCAAATGTTAAGAATACTTAGTATGTGTTCCTGGAACATTTTGAACTTCATCTAACCTTCAGCAAGCTCTAGTTACGTGGTCAGGGAAAGGGCCTGGCTATATTTTCCCACACAACTCAAAAGACTAACACAGTCTTTTTAAAATCATACATGCTCAGTCAAGGAGGAAACATTAGGCTGCCTTCAGTACTTCTACAGCACTACAACTAATTCTTCAGCATCTCTGCAGCAGGACTACTGCAGAGGGCTGGGCATAGGGGTAGAAGGGCCTCTCTAAACCTCACCTTGGGCAGGAGTTTGAGCTATCTGCCTCAAGTTGCTTCATCTGCAAAGAAAAGTGGAAACTTCCCCACCACTTCTGGGTACAATATGAAACAGAGAATTGTAAATTTTGCTGAAAATTATTTTAAAACTTAAAAAGGAGGCAGCATTGTCTTATTAATCACTTACATCCAAGAATACACAGAGTTTTTTTAAAAACCTACATGCTATTTTGAGGGTTCATTAGTACAAAACCATGCCAATTAACCACTAGGTTCCCAATAGCCAGCAAATTATTTTAAGAGATTCAATTAATATCTGATGAGTAAACTATTTGATCAGTGGTGAATGAAAAAATTATGATAACGACAGTAATAAAAACAACATATTGAGTACTTCTGAATACCAGGTACCACTTAATACTTCATATATATTAACTTATTTATTAAATAACTCCCGCCTACTTAAAATTTATCTTGTGTGACAAGTATTGCCACTATTCTAATTTTACAAATCCAGAAAACTGTCACATAAGAGTAATCTGACAGCTTTCTACCTAGGAAGTGGCCACCCCCAACTCATGGGTATGTTTACGACAGGAGTGTTAAGTAACTACAGGAGAGAACTGGTGGGGAAAGAAGGAGGCATGGAAGAACAAAGAAAGGACTTATTTAAAAGGCTGGGGATACAGCTCAGGGAAGAGTATTTGTCAATGTGCACAAAGCACTGGGTTAAATCCACAGCACCACCACAAAAAAAAAAAAAAAAAAAAAAAAAAAAAAAAAAAAAAAAAAAAAAAAAAGACTGCTCATAAAGCCTTTAATTTTAATTTTAAAATTTAAAACAAGTATCATCTAAAAATAAAATGTATATACAGCAAAGCTTAAAGTCATGCCATCTAAATCACATTGGTCTGTTCAAATTTTTTTACTTCAAACTAACCCAATTTCAAAAGACCTAAGTCTAGAGTCGAAACACTTACTAGTGGTTTTAAAGTCATTTCACAGAGAAGGCAGGGAGACCCACCCAGTGCTCTGCATTATTCTGATAAAAGAAATCTGCCAAATTTTCACAACTTCAAAGGGGAGCCCAAGTAAACAATGGCCCATAAATCAGTAACTACTGACACAGAAAGCAAGAGGAGAAAAATAAATAAGTCCTCATTAAAAAAAAGAGATTATAAAATAAAAATCATTTAGTTCATGATTCATACTGGGCCCTTCTTCTCTAAAAAAAACTCTATACATTGAAATAGCCACTTGCCCCATCACTAAGAAACAAACAAGTTTTAAACAAGACAGAACCCACACCTCAGAGCCCACCTTCAGTCTGTGAGAGCGCTGTGTCCCAGGTCTGCCAATCATGAAAGCCTTCAACCTGAGCTTCAGCGGGAGCTTGAGTTGCTCTCCAGATACACAAAGCCTGCAATCTGCAGACTAGGCTGAAACTGCATTACAGTCACTGCTGCACATGAGTCCCATGACCAGACCATGCACTCTACAGGACATTGATAATGAGTATTTTTTAAGAAACCATAATTACCTCAAAATGGCAGTCACTTCACGAGGTATATTATGGATGCACTAAAAGTACTAATTTATTAGGTATAAATATTTAAAAGAGAGCATGATTTTTATGGCTGTGTTTTGGCAGGTCTTCCCTTCTAAATATACCATGGAAGTGGCTCGAGTGTCTCAGAACTTCTGCCTGACACAGCAGGCAGGATAAACTATCTCCCTGGCCAGGAAGAGAAAGTCAACAGAATGGGACTCTGCCCTTTTTCCCTAAAATGCATGTTGCAGAAGAAGACCTAGTACCAGAGGAATAGCTCATGGCTTGCCCAAATTTAGGCCAAGAGATAAGCCGGGAGGTGTTGCAAGCCCAGGCACGTCTGAAGCTCAAGCGTCATCAAGCCCTCTTCCTAAGCAAGATCTCTTCCCAAAGCCACTAGAAAAGGTGAGGCACCAGGGAATTCAGTCAAGAAATGAGGTGTGGGCCCCTGTCTTCAGACTAAATCTGCTCCAGCCAAAGGGCAGTACAGGAAAACTGTTCTTCCACTTCTGTATTTCCAGCGCTGCAAGGTATTCAGACCTGGTACAAGTGAAAAGTTACTCGCAAAATGTACACATGCTATACAATATTGACAAGTTGGAGGGTTATTTTCCAGTTTTTATTTTTCTTACAACATAATTTTTAGTTGTTAAAGTATTGGGGATGAAGCCCAGACCCTGAGCTGCATCCCTAGCCCTTTTGTGTTTTTGTTTTTTATTGCCATTTTTGTTTTTGTTTTGTTTTATTGTTTTTTGAGATAAGGACTTAAACTACCCAAGCTGGCCTCAAACTTTCAATCCTCCTGTTTCAGCCTCCCAAGTGGCCAAGATTATACTTGTGCACCACCATGTCCAGCCATGTATAAAAACACATAAAAATATTCATCACACATCTATGTGTTATATTTCCGAGAGTCTCTCAAAGTATGACTCAGAGGGCCCAAGTCCTTTGCTCAACGTCACACCAGCCAGTAAGTAGCAAGAGCTAAGACTTAAACATGTAACCATTTGGCTCTAGTTTTTTTTTAAAGCTAGACCTTAATGCCTTGACTGCTTGCTTATGTCATTACGCAAAGATAATTCCTTCCCAAATTAGCTCCTGGTGTTGTAAGGACAAAAGGAGAAAACAAATCTGCAAAAGCACTGAAGACAGGTATGTAAGCTAGTATGTGGATACTGTCTTGGAAGTTTAAAAAATGAAAAACCAAAAACCTCTTAGGGTCTTGCTTTGTTTTGGTGGTGGCAGTGGTTGGGGTGCGGAAGACCTAACCCAGACCCCAAGCTCTGCCACTGACTAAGCCCCAGTCCTCTGGGCTTTTCTGAGCTAGTGAGTAAGGTGCTCACAACCTTCCAGGCAAGTAAGAAACTGAAATCAGTATAAAACTGCAAACAGCACTACAAGTCACTCAAATCAACCCCTGGACCAAAATTCTGGGTATCCATTTGTTAGTGACATAGGATCAGCTGTTTCTGAGCTAAAGGTTGAAGGAGGTATTATTGACCTGTGACAATGTAAACCATCAGCCTCACTAAAGGCAGAATCCAGACAGCACTGGGTCCAGTGGCAGCTGGGAGGGTGGCTGTTTCTCTGCACCCACATCGCTCTACCTGAGGCAGCTTCTGCTGCAAAGCAAGATTTGTACCTACAATGTAGAAAGTGGCAACTTCTAGGACTGCACTCAGAAACGGGACAAATTCAGACTTAACTCCCAAAAGCAAAATTTTAAAAACGAAAAAGCAAAAGAGAGATACAGTGAAAGAAAGCCTCACCTCTAGACACATAAAAAGTAGCCTGTGGGTTCTGCCTTCATTGTAACTAGCAGCTGCTGCTCAGTTCGAACACTAAGATGATCCCAGCTGTCCAGGTTGAGTGTTATCAACCGTCCATGAGCCAGAATACTGAGCAGATTCTATGACTGTAATTAGCAAGAAATAATTTTTTAAATTACCACCACTAAAGTGAATTTTTTTCTCCTCAGACTCTTCCTACTCTATTTTTCTCTTCCCAGACTTGCTAATTAACACTATTTGTGCCCAGATACCCTTAAGACAGTTGACAGAGCATTTTAAAAATGCACTTTGTCATCTGACCCTTACTCAACTCGGGCAGACCCATCTGGTGAGCATTAGGCCCTCACTGGACAACTGGCTCAGCCCAGCTCTGAGAGATGCGGACAATCGTCCCTCACCCTCTAGTCAGGGGTCAGAGCAAGCTGAGAGCCTGAGGACACCAATGTCTACTCTAATGGACACATTCAAAACACTCCCCATGCTAACTATGCAGAGCACTATAACTGTTCCTGGAAAACACTTTAACCACAGATCTCAAAAATGGCAGTTTGTAAAGAGGATTATATAGAAATAATACAAAGCATGGGCTGAAACAGGTCTCTACTAAAGCTGTAAGGGTTCTTGATCAAACTCTAGCTCAGATTTTTGGGTTTGTTTGCTTGCTTGTTTGTTTGTTTGTTTGTTTGAATTTCAGCTGTATACTAGACTTACCAAAAGAACTTTTCGGTAAAACTATCTAAACCTGTACCACATTCCCAGACATTTTCATTCAATGGGTGTAACCTAGAACATGGGGTTTCATTGTTGTCTTTAAAATACCTTTCCACATCAATCCAATGTAATGCCATGGCTGAGAACTGCTACTACAGGTCAAGGGCTAATGCGAACACTACATGGGCAAGGAGTGGGAAATATTTTGTGATACAAGGTGCAGTTGGCTTTAATATTAATAGTTCTGTGTTCATTTTAACAAAAATTGGGGAACGTAAACTTTTTTTAAAAAAGATTTTTCAAACCATAATATAAAGAGGGTCTTGGTCAAAAGAAAAATATAAGTAAAAATTAGTTCAGGAGATACACAGATCTGAAGAAATTATGAAGGTAGACTAAAGTCTCACTACCTGCTGGTGGGGCTAAGCAGTCCTAAGAGGTAGTCACAGACACAGGAAGGGCAGAAAGGATGTGGAGACTGCAAGGCAAGAAGAGGGGCGATGTCCTCACAAATCCCCAGCGAAGAGAGTGAGAAGTTCTACATCTGGCTCTAACGTGCTAAAAATTCATGGCAGGTTCTCAATAAGCACTTTGCCACTGGCAAAAATGGAAGAGTTAAAGACGTCACTGATGGGAGACCAACAACTAAATCCATTATTCAGATTTGCACCCTTAGAAAAATCTACAAGTCTATGACTCCCTGTTACAGTGGCCACAGCTAAGGGAGACCCTCCTTAAGTAAGCGGAGCTTCTCAAACCACATGAGCAAAGCAGTCAGGCCAATCTCCAGCACAGGCTTCCAGTTCACCTTCAAACTTCAGTTCCTGCCATGGTAATCTGTTCCTCTGAGGCAGGCTACCTTCTAAAACAGTTAACTGTTTAGCAGGAACTCAGTGTAATATAATGAATGCTCTGGGGGCCCAAAGATGGTAAAGTTGTACCCCCTGCTCACAGATGGACCTATAAAGAGAATACTAAGAGGAAAAACTTACTCATCTTCAACATATTTGCCAATGTTTGGAAGAAGAGCCTCAGTGATATAGGTACACCAAAATAAAACCGTGAAATATATTTTGAAAAAAAATGCTTTCCTTTCTGATTCTCTTTCAACCTTTCTGAGTTTGAATCTCAGCACAGGGTGTGGACCTATTAAGGTGTGCTTCACCTCTAATCCTAGCTCTTTGTTTTTCTTGTTGCTTTTACTTGATGTTAGGAAATAAACCCAAGGCCTTACACATGCTAGGCAAGTGATCCACTACAGAGCCATACCTACAGCACCTGGATTTTTTTTTTCCCTATACCGGAGATTGAACAGATTCTTTAAACAAGGAACCAAACTGAGACTCAGAAATTTGTACTTATGTGTGTTGTATATATAACAAATAGTGTGTATTTCTAACTATGACTCTAATATAGTTTGCTATTAAAATGTAAGTAGTTTAAAATTTTATTCTGTTCTAAAATGACTCAACAATAATTCAGAAATATGTGAACATGGCAAAAACCATGACTGGTTTCCAAATGATCTGCATTTGAAGATATCTACTTCAGATCCCATCTTCTAGAATTCTTCTTTGGAATTACTGAAATGTTTTTCTGCACTCCTTGTGTATTGATTGAAATCCAGGTGATAGAACTAGACCTTACTTTTTCTTGTTCCCAGAAAACTGAAGAATACAGAAAACTGTGTTAGCTTCTAACAGAGTAACTCTGATTAGCATGGACAAAATACTTTGCACAAGTTAGTCCTCCTGGACTCTTTTACGGCCTGCTTCTGAGGTAATGAAGTTCAAATACTTACCCATCAATACAATATTTAAATTTTTTTGATGTACCAAATATGAGTTTTGGTATCAATGACTTAGCTCTGGCCCGAAATCACATACTGACATTATTTTTAAAAAATACGTCTGAATGCCATTAGAAAGAAGTGTGCCTTGAAAAAGGTTTAGGTGCTGGCGAGGCTTGGAGTTTGATCACAGCTAAGTTAACCTCATGAAACCTCGATGTCTTCACAAACTATAAAAGCACTGGATAAAACAATCCCTAGAGGGTACCTTGTGCACAATAGCACTTCATAAACGCCAGCTGTCTTTCCTAAGTAACTTGGACAGTTGCACACCCAAGGAAACCACCTCAGTAACAGAAACAAAGATGTTTATTCTATAATTTTATATAAACATTTGCTCTCCTCCTCCAGTTCATGAAGTACTATCTTTCATGCTCTGTAAGAAGTTTATGTGGATTGAGTGTAGTTTGCTTTGAAGAAAATCTGAAGCAAAAAAGTAGTGAACAGCTTCACAACAGTGCTTAAAACTAGAATTCCTCTTCTGAATTCTATCAACTTTCATTCCCTTCAATACCAGAAAACTTTCAACAACCTGACAACAGGATCTCGCTGATATGCAGATTTGTATTTACTAGGTCTGGATGGGGCTATATCTAATAATTGGCCTGTACCTAACAAACTCTCAAGAGGTACTGAATTTGCTAGTTGATTCACAGACCATATTATGAGTAGCCAAACCCTAAACAGCACAACTATCTCCCATATCTTGGAGAACTCAGGAGGAAGGGCACAGATCACACTAGGTTTTCCCAAATTCCCTTCCCTTTCTAATAGTCTGGGTATCATTTGTGCTTCATTTTCAGACACTCCAACAGAAAACAAAGTGTCTAATGGAACATCTCATTTAACTGAAAGCTACTGCAACAGGACTTACCGAGTTGGTTGTAATGATAAATCATTAATATACTTCTTTTGCACGATTTTCCCAGTGAATTTCCCTACTGATGCTTCAAAAGGACAGCTGTACCTCACTTACTCCAAAGGTTGTGGGCCTCTGCTGGCAGAACAGAAACTCATGTAGCTAAAGGTTGGGCTTTGCTATGGGAAGCCACAGGCCATTCAAAGAACCAGCAAGCCCTTAATAACACCTACTGAACAGGAATAACACACATTGAAATAGATTTCACATTTAACAAACGTTGATGGGGCACAAACTGTATCCCAACCACTGTTTTAAGTTCCATGGACTAATCCAAAAGTTTTATTCAACACTGCAGGATTCATACCATTGGGAGCCACTTAACTTTTAATTGAACTGAAATGAATGAACTTTGATCACAACAAGCTAGGCAGCTGGAGTACTGTCTCATCATACTGCACGATGTCATCTTATGCAATTCCTAGACTTTATGAGGCAAGAGTTGTCTGCAGTTCAGAAGTCACAGGCTCACACACACACACATACACCCACACATACACAGCTTAGTACTGTGAAGTAAACTTCTCCCGGTAATGCACCTAGTAGCACTGTGGAAATGGAACAAAATCCCACCTGTTTGCAAATCCATGCTCTTAACATCTGCAGTGCTTCCTCAGAGAAGAAAAGGGATTCCCTAGTTTCCCAGTCAGGACAAGCCTAGCCAGAAAGCACCTCCACAAACATGAAGGATGGGAAGTGACTAACGTACCAGAACATCACAGTGACTGGTCTGGAGGCAGACTGCTCCGGCACTCAGCACAGTGTCTCAGCACTGTGAACTGGGAAGTGCTTAAGAAATGCCTTTCTTCCCCTTACTCCTCTAAACACACTGACGGCGGAAGGACCAGCCTGAGGATGAGCTCACACCACAGGCTGGCTAAACATTTCTTGGCTGTATATGTTTCAACTTTCTACTGTCTTAGCCCAATTACCCAAAATAGCAGCTTGTAACAACTACCACCATTTCATGTTTCTCACAATTCCGTCAATTCAGAATTTGAAGAGGAAACAGTAGGATGCTCCATCACAGCTTCATAGGACATCTGCTAAAACTGGCCTTCCACACTGGGGTCCCAGTGAGAATGTGAAAACAGCTGAGGGATGGTTGGAGTTGCTTAGCTGGAGTCACAGTCATCCTTCTGCTACACTGTTAAAGTAGCTCACAAACCCTGTTCAAGAGGAGGGGACTCTGCAAGTGCTGAGGGCCATCTAGGGAAGAGCCTACGGTAACTTACACACAAAGAGAAAAAAATGAGCAACTTTAACTACTGGATGCATTCATCTGTCCTTTGTCCTTCACAAACGTGAGCCACTTGCACAGAGAGGAAACTAGCTTGTCATTTCCCTTGACTACATCACAGGAAAGAAACAAACAATTCCACAGTCAGGTGCTAATCCTGAGAAGCACGAAGGCCTTAGATGGTAGCTCCCCCACCAACATACAAGCTTCCCAGGCACAAAAACATTGTCTGTCCATCACTGATCCTCAACTCAGATCAAAATGCAGGCCTGGACAAACAGGGAAGCAACTGTGATCTGCTGATGAGTCACTCGGCCCTGCTTCCCTGGCACAGACAGACAGCAAGAAACACAGTTCCAGAAAGGTGCTGAGATAAGCAACAATACAAAGAACAAATGTGATGTGCCCTGGAGATGCCTTTGCTCTCCAGTGTGCCATCCAGAGGGCTTCACAACAGCCAACAATCATAATGAGTCACGCATAAGTGGCTCATGCTATCCCAACAAAGAGAAACTGAGCAGAAAGAAGACAGATTTGAGAGCTGGGGCTGCAGCTCAGTGGTGGGGCACTTGCCCAACACTGAAAGGCCCTGGGAGGGATCGAGAGAGGGAAAGGCCCTGGGAGGGAGGGAAGAAGGGAGGAATTTGACCCCACTGAAACTTCAAATTCATTAGAAACATGAAACTTTTAAAAATAGTATACTATAAAGAAACAAGAAGGCATTCTTTTCACCCATTTTTCCCTGTAGAGATTTACTGCTCCCTTAAAAGATTTTTTTTGAGATAAAGGTCAGATCAAAAATGTATCAGTACACTCAAATCCTCCTCAGGAGAAGGTGGGGTGGAATGACAAGACCAGCAAGCACACTTCCTAGACAGCGAATTTAACAACCTCTCATAATCTCCTCCAGCTGACAGTGCATCGCTCCATGGGCCCTTCTAGGACCACTTGTAATTACCCAGGTGCAATCGTTCCTATAGTGCTCAGGGCCCACCTACCTCTGTGCTCTAGGATTCTGGGAATAGAAACTTTCAGAAAAAAATCTGTGCACCAATTAAAAAGAATCTTTTTCTGCTTTCCAAAATAAGTAAATATAGAATTTGAGCTCTGGGTTCTAAGAATAAAGAGTCCCAGAATATGCAAATATGGATTGCAATCTAAGATCATCATTAACTAGCCAAGTAATCTTGGTAAGCTAGCTAACCTTGGTAACCTAGGCAACCTCTATTGAACTGTGAGCCTCAGTTTCCTCATCCATAATAAGGGAATACTTACAGCACCCCCAATCAACCACTCTTATTTTATTTTTTTTTTATTTTTTTGCGGCACCGGGGATTGAACTCACAACCTCGCGCCTGCCAGGGCAGGCGCTTAAGGCACTGAGCCAAACTCCCGGCCCTGGTTTTTTTTTTGAGGCAGGGTCGCACTGTGTAGCTCAGGCCGGCCTTGCGCTCGCGTTGTAGCCCAAGCCGGCCTCGAACTCACAACGCTCCGCCTACCTCAGCCTCCCGAGTGCTGGGATTAAAGGCGTGCGCCACCACGCCCGGCTAATCAACCACTCTTAGAGTGGTTAGATATTTTTAAAAAATGAAGCTGGGCATGGTAGTGCAGGCCTGTAATCCAAGCACGGTGGGATGCTGAGGTAACAGGATTGGACATTCAAGCTCATCCTAGGCAACGTAATAAATTAGAAAAACCCTGTTGCAAAATTAAAAGTAGTAAATAAACAGGGCTGGGAATGAAGCTCAGTGCCAAGGGCATAGGTTCAATCCCCAGGACCAGAGGAAAAAATGGCATCACATGTCAAGACATGAGACACAGTAAGTTCTCAATAACTGCTAGCTACCATTATAACTTGTCTTTTTATATTGCACCTAACCCTAAATTAACAATGTAACACTTCATTTATTTAAAGTCTCATAATTCCACTCCATTCAAGCCTAAATGAATTCAAAATATATACCCAAAACTAAAAAAGAGATACAGGCACAGCTGCCAAATGGCAAGTAAAGAGCCATAATTTTCCATCATTGGAATATATTTAGTGATAACTATAAATGAAAATCTAAGAAGGAAAAAAAACCACAGTTAAATCACCCTTCCAGTCTGACAGCCTGAAACCCAAAAACGAATTTAGACTTCCAGCAGCTTTGCTCCTCTCCTCCTGTCTGCCAAGGTTGGGTGGAGAACTCCCACACGTCCTGCTCTGCACCAGAAGCTCTCTGCCAGGTAAAGCAGGATGCTCTCCGGCTCCCGTCAGATAGCTGGGACAGCGCAAAGTTGGGAGCACTCAAGCTTTACCTCTTCTTTCTGGGATACCCCTGATGGTAAGGGCACCCTGAGCTGTGAGCCAGTCCCAGCCAGCCCAAGTAAAAGGCTAAATCAACAAATGACCAGCCAGAGGACATCCTAACATGCCACTCTCGCTACCACCCTGCAAGGCAACACATGACGTCATCCCAACGTACGCTGCATCAGAGAAAGAACTAGTCTGCTGGGCTCCTCCATTTGTTCAGCAGAAGCAGAATTTAATCGGGATATATATTTTTTTCTGCAGTCTAGGTTGTGTTCCTAGAAAACAGTTTCTGTTATCAGAAACGCTTAAGATGTACAGGTCTTCAATGGGCCTGGTCTGGCATAGACTTCAGCATACACCCTAACCAGCACTGTCTATGTAAGACCTTCACACAAGATCCAGACTACTAAAACTTCTACCTTTGTAGACCAGGGTTCACATTTGCCAAGATTTTTCAAACTATAGCAATGTCATAGTATGAAGAAATGAATATCAATCCTAAAGAACTCAATAAAAATGAGAAAACAGGAGCCGGGCGTGGTGGCGCACGCCTTTAATCCCAGCACTCGGGAGGCTGAGGTAGGCGGAGCGTTGTGAGTTCGAGGCCGGCTTGGGCTACAACGCAGTGCAAGGCTGACCTGAGCTACATAGTGCGACCCTGCCTCAAAAAACCAGGGCGCAAGGCTGTGAGTTCAATCCCCGGTGCCGCAAAAAAAAATTAAAAAAATAAATAAATAAAAAAATGAGAAAACAGTACATATAACAAATTTTTACCAATCACTGCCTATAATGACCTTCTTCAACAATCTGCTTTTGTGTTTCCTGTCTTTTCCCTCCACACTACTCCCCGACCCACACACAGAGAAACCTAACACCTAGGAAAGCAGGATTCCATCAATCTTGCTCACCACTGTAACTCTAGGACATGGCAAATAGTAATGGTGGTGCATACAGTTGTGTTCTGGCAAATAACCTCTCCCTTCTCTTCCCCTCACTTCCGTGGTAGGCCTACTATACTCCACTGACTTGCTATGAGTCTGTGCTGAAATGACACTGTTCAATTTCAGTTCCAAATCTAGGCTCCAAGATGAAACACCAGAGTTCTCCAGCCAGCCTACAGACTGTGTGAGGCTACTTAATGCTGAATGCCACAGAGTTCAAGTTTACTTGTTACACACCATTTGATGCCAAGAGAAGACTGATACAGCAACCTCCCAATAAACATTTGTTTTAGTAACAAATGAAAAACTTTACTATAGTCAGTACTTCCAAAAATCCATTACTTGTGACAATTCAGCAATATATCAAGTGGCAGGCCTAGTTTTTACTTTGAAATATACTTCTTTAATAAAAAATACATATTTAGAAAATGAGACTTTAAAGACCAACACTAATCTATTAGGAATCCCTTATTTAACTGCACCCAAAAGATAATGACCACTTCCCCCACTTACAGATTATACTACAAAACCATTTGTTTTTACCTCTCCTTTCCTAAAATGCTGGTGAAAATTTCAAGTTCATATGATACCAATTTTTACAGGGCAGTATTCCTTTCATCTAGTGCAAAAAAGCCTTGGAGCCCCTAAAATTGAGGCAATCAACTTTAAGGCATGTAGTTTTATAAGGTTGATGCATTCGCATTACTTGGAACAATTAATATAAGTACTTTTACAGTTAACTAACATATCGTATACGATTACTTCATTCGTTAACACAAAATAAAATCACTTTTACTAGGGATAAAACCATGTTACCTTTTTTAAGCATCTTTTCATTCTGTCCCTTTATAACTCAAGTCAATGCCTGTAGAAAAATCCCTTTTCAATAACAATACAATTTGGGGTCAGGGAGAAGACAGACAGAAAAAAGCAGGAATATAAGGCCAATATGCTTCCCTGTCTGATATGCTTACTTTAAATTTATTAAATATATAAAAATACCAAATTTTCATATATACAGATGATTATGATTCTCCAATACCTTTTCCAACCAATACCCCACCAGTATCAAAAAACTGACAGAAAGACCAAGTTGGCAAGCCTTATGGTGAAACAGTCTGCAAATAAATCATGCCTATTTTAACACATATTTAAATGACCTAAAATTCAAAGTGTTTTCCAGGTCACACTGGGAAGTCCACTGCTTTTTCTACATCAGAAAGCTTATGTCACTTTTTGACACATGGTGTTAACATTAATTTACATCTTCAGTATCCAAGTTGCTAAGTTCTCTTTTAAGTCATGATTGGATACACCAGGAGTCCACAATCTTTTGGCCATCAAGAACTAATACAAGCCGGGCGTGGTGGCGCACGCCTTTAATCCCAGCACTCGGGAGGCTGAGGTAGGCGGAGCGTTGTGAGTTCGAGGCCGGCTTGGGCTACAAAGCAGCGCAAGGCCGGCCTGAGCTACATAGTGCGACCCTGCCTCAAAAAACCAGGGCCGGGAGTTTGGCTCAGTGCCTTAAGCGCCTGCCCTGGCAGGTGTGAGGTTGTGAGTTCAAATCCCGGTGCCGCAAAAAAAAAAAAAAAAAAAAAAGAACTAATACAATATTCAATATAGCTCAGTTTGTAAGAACTCGGCATTCTCTGCCTACATTTATGAGCTAATGAGTAACCCGTCTGTCCCAGGACAGCCAGCATAACCATTCAGAGTTCAGATCATTCCACCTGAAAGTAAAGAAACTTGACATTTAACTTAAACTGGGTAACCATATCTTTACAAAATGTACTCTTTGTCAGTTGAGTCTTGTTCTCTTTCAACTATGAAAATAGCTTCAGATTTCTCTCCCAGTGCACTCTAAGTATTCCAAATGGTCTCAGGAAGCCAAGCTGTGTGCCAGTCTTCAGTCTTAATCCCTCTTTCTCCTTCTCCTTCTTCTTAACCCAATTAAATTTTCTTGCTAAAACAAAAATTGGTCATTAAAAACATCTAATATAACAAAGGCAAAAAGAATCCCAGTCCACATATTCTGATGCTTCTACCTTGACTATGTACCAAGGGCGAACAAATAATGGTCAGACGGGCCTTGTAAGAAATAAACCTGAAACCAAGCAAAGACTCCCAACAAGATGAAAGGTGTCTGAAACCAGAATGTTCTGGTAAGGAAGCAGCAGACTGAAAAAGGTCCTCCACTGGTGGGGTGGGATCCAGTATGAGGCCTGGCCCACAGCAGGCACTTAATAAATGTCAGCAACAGCAAGAGCCTACATCAAGGCTCAATTTCATGTGAGTCCCTTATATAAAGCCAACAATATTCTCTCTGGCCACTAACCTTACTGAAAATTACTGCACGCCAAGCCCTATCAAAAGTATTTCATATTATTTCATGAGCTCATCACAAGGTCCCAATGAACAGACGGGATACGCTAATTATGAAGATACCTTATGGAAAACATGAATCGCCTTCCTTAAAGCACCTAGTATCTAATAGAGGAGAAACAAAGGTTTCCACACAATAATCAAATGCAGTAACAAAAACTAAGAAACAAACACACAGAACTGAGCCCCGAAGAGGCCCCAGAGCTAGCATTTTAGGGTAAAAGATCTCAAGTTGAGAGCGTTTGAGATTACTGTTAAAGAAGTAGCAGGTGTTGGTTTGTTTAAAATGGAGGAAAAGGGGTTGATAATCTTCCAGAATAAAGAACCCACCTCAGTGGAGCATTCGAAAAGAACATTTTGGAAACACACTTTGAATGTTTGAAAAGTTACACAGCATCTAAAAATTACTGTGATTATGATGTCCCACATGTTACACATGCCTGACAGAGAAGATCTCTCTTAATCCTCATGATAACTACATCAGGCATGTCCTATGATTAGCCCTATTTTACAGAGGGAAAAAGTGCAGCTCAGAGAAGATAAATAATATGGCTTTAAAACAATCACATAATGGTAAGTGATCAGACTATTCCCAATAATGCAGGAATCATGTAAAGATGCTTGCATGAAGAGAAATGGGAAACTTGAACGTGTGTACCAATATCAATGAAAGAACTGCTTGCCCACAAGCCAAGCTCTTACAGCCCTCAGAAAAATATCCAAGTTAAACTACATACACATACAAGAAGCTACCCTATATTGTGACTAACAAGGTCCAAATTTTCTCTTCTCCGGGGTACTTTTCCTCACAGCACACTCAGGTTTGATAAACCACCTCCTGCCTCCAGCTACATAAGCCCCAGCGTGCTCAGATCCTGAAAAGCCATTCAACATTGACCCACTGCTGCTGCCTCACCAGTGAGTCCCAGAAAGAAAAACTAACACTGCAGACAGAACTCTTCACCAATGCAGGCAGTCACAGTATTCTCCGGCAAACTGTAACTTCAGTATTTGGGTTAGAAATAAAGCATTTTTATTTAGCTTTCTTGGAAACAAATGGAAAGTTTGCAGAAAAGAAAAATGTCTGGATAAGAAGATATCTCTATGTTAAGTGTCTATAATAAAGAAGCCTCTGTGCTACCAATTTTAATCATTTATTTCTCCTTTTAATGCAGATATACAGAGGAAAACCTCCAATTTGATTTGTAAGGATATAGTTTGCAGACAGGAACTAGGGCCTATTTTTAAAATTTTTGGAAGGCAAAGATGACCTGTATCTTTTTAAAATACTTTGTACTATTCAATACACACTTATCCACAACATACTATTTTTTCAGAAACAGCACTTTTGATTCACTACAAAGATTGCCCCCTTGATATCTCCAGGAACCGGCAGGGAAGGGCTATTGCCAAGAATGGCTGACACTAAAAGGATAACTAAACACAGGGCTGAAATTAACAATAACAACACACAGGTCCCTAGGCATATTTAGATCTAAATCAATACATTTAGGGAAAACTTCTCATTGAACTAGTTAAACCTGCCTACCCTGAACTTATGAGAAGAAATCAGATGAGGGTGGAGCTCAATGGTACAGTCAAACTTTTATGAGCCCTAGATTCAATCCCCAATATCAAAACAGAAAAACAAAAAAGGAGAAATGATAACTTTGAAAACTGGGCAGGTGAACAGGAAACCTGGCAGCTATACCTTCTCCCTTAAACAGATGAGTCACAGAAGTAGCCATAACCTCTAAGACCCAACTCGGATTTCTCCGCATCACCTACCCTTTCTCACGAGTCATTCACCACCACCTTCCCACTATCCATGGAGACATGACACATTATAGTCATGGCCCTCTAGCCACCATGTAATGGAGTGTACATTTGGCACACTGATTTAAGATTAAAAAGAGATGATGTAAAAAAGCTACTGTATTACAAAAAAGGTGAAGTTTATACTATTTTTCTCTCAGATCCAATTTCTGTTAGTGTATTTAAATATTTACATACAAGGCAGAAAGAAATGTACAGTCATCCCTCAGAATATAGGAGGGAGGACTAAGTCACAGTAACTCCCCATGGATACCCAAATCTATGTTTGCTTAGTAACCTCATATAAAAAGGTATAATAGCCTTGGTTATGTTTATATTTTGATGATCATGAACTTATTCAATCAACTAAACATAATAGGATCAGTCCTGCTCACTGTGTTACAAGGAAAGAACAACTGCTGATTTTATCAGCACCTACAGAACTAATGGTATACCAATCACACAATTTAAAACTTGCTTTAATGATTTCACACTTTCTTCAATGACCCACGAAGACAACGAAATAGTATGAGTGACAAGTAGGCTGGGATGTACAAGATGAGGGAATGAGAAAGGAAGAAGAAAATAAAATAGTTTAGAAAACAGGAGAGAAGAAAAAAGAGGTAACAGCAAATGAGAAAAAGAAAAGAGGACTACAGTGATATTATTTTATGTCTGGAATGGAAGAAAGGAGGAGAGAGTTTGAGAGGTTATTTACAAAGGCCAAGGAAAAGAGGAAAAAGTATCATTGGAAGCTAGGGAAAGTTGCAGGGTCAGAACCAATTAATATATTGGTAGAAAGTCTGTGTTTGAATCCTCCATGCATAATTTTGGTACTAGTGCACCTAACAATACTACAAAAGATACTACCTAAAACATTAATTAAATCTTATTCTCCTTTACACATATATATAATATATATATGAAAAAGAAAAAACAACACACATACACAGACACAAAAGTAAACAGTCTGCTGAGTTCTATTTATACTTCAGTCTGAATTCCACTCCTGTACTCTTCCACATCAGCTGAGAACATGGAGAGATCTTGCTGCATACACTTGTGGAGGGCTGAGCGCCCGTCCTCGGTGGTTGCGGCTCGGAGACCATTGCTCGAGCTGGCTCCCCACCTGTTACTTGTTCCCTCGCCCATCTGTGAGGAAGGGACTTGGGGTCCAGGCAGACAGAGGCTGTGCTCCATCCCCTGGCAGCAGAGCTCTTCCTATGCTTTCCCAGCACAGAGGTGGGTCAGAGACTCTTGCTCCTGCCTCCTGACCAGACACTTTCAGTTATATGGTTGGCACACAGTGGGACCAGTCATGCACCTGGTCCTCCACACACCTCTGGGGAAAAAGTTTGCAAGGGACGCCTTAAGCCGAGGTCTAATAGCTAGGATATATAAAGAATTCAAAACAATTAGACTCCTTTCAAAATAAAAGACCCATTCCAAAAATGGGCAACTGAAATAGACACTTTCAAATGAATGCAGTGTTAATGGCCAATGACTACTTGAAAAAAATGTTCAAAATCTGGCCTTTAGAGAAATGCAAATCAAAACAACACTAAAACCTCATCTTAGCTGAATTAAGAAAGACTATCAGCAAGTACTCAATAAACAACAAATGCTGGCAAGCTTATAGCGAAAAAGGAACCTTTCTACACTGTTGATGGGTATGTAAACCAATATAACCAATATAAATTAGTATAGACATGCCTCAAAACTAAAAATAGAAATCCCATTTGTATCAGCTATTCTTGTTCCAGGTACTTTCCCAAAAATAACATCATCATATTACAGTGATACATGCATATCCATGTTTATAGCTACACAACTCACAATAGCTAAATTTTAGAAGCATCCTATATACCAACAAACAAATGAACAGATAAAGAAAATGTGATACACACACATACACACACACACACACACACACAGGAGTACTACTAAGCCATAAAGAAGGATAAATTTGAGCCATCTGGAGGAAAATGAATGCTAAGTGAAATAAGACAAAGAAGGGTATCACATGGCTTATCTTACATGAGAAACTCAATACAAATAATTTTTAAAGCAAAATAAAAGAGCAATGGTAGAAAACAGGGAGACAGACTGTAGAGATGGGAAAGGGATCTGGGAAAAAGAATAAAGAAGAGGAAGGGGAAGTAAAAAGATCAAGATTCGATATGTAAATGCCGAATCTTGAATATAATTAGTATGAATTGCAAACCCATGCCAACAATTAAAAAGTTCTTGAAAAACAAGTGCAATGTTTTCATGCAACCTACACACATCCTCCGATATTACCTGTAATATCTAATACAATGTAAATGCCACATAAACAGTTACACAATAATTTTTAGGGAATAATAACCCAAAAAAAGTATGCACATGTTCAGTACACAGAAGATCTTTTGTTTTCCAAATATTTTTGATCCACAACTGCTTGAATTCAAGAATGATAGAATCTCCATATTCACATGGTTAAATGTATTCATTCCCAAGGCATCTCCAGTAGATGCCAAGAGCCTGTACTGACACAAAGTCTAGCTGGCAGCCAGCTCCTGCTTGAAGGACAGGGTGGCTAGTGGCCCAGAAAAAGTACCTGCTAGTCAGAGGCCAGAACCTCAGCTTACCGCCTTCACATTCTACATGTGTAGCTTGGACAGGCCTCTCCCTGGGCATGGGTGCCACACAACACGGCAATGAGCAGGTGACCATCAAAACCCTTAGCACCATGACTCCTACCAGAAAATACACTAGCTAATACTCATCTACTCCGGGGAAGACAATCACCACCACCAGGAAGCTGTGAAGGGAGAAAGTAACTTAAATCTGTTAGTACAGCAGGTCCTGCCTGTCCAGGTCAGGAAACCAAATGTTTTCCAGCCACAATCAGGATGAAGCTTCAACAATTTTGGAACAAATTCCACTTTTTTGTTTTTACAGTGGAACAATACCAATAAAAGGTAAGCACAAAATAACTAACTTCCGCCCCAACACTGTTACATCTTTTATATCTGGGAGTCTAGCTGGAACTATATTTAAGGTGGTATCTTATTCTCTCAAAAACATGACGTGGAAAGATTTCATGAGAAGGTTATTATTCTCTCTCTTTCTGTCTTTCTGTCTGTCTGTCTCTCCCTCTCTCTCTCTCTCTCTCTCTCTCTCTCTCTCTCTCCCTCTCCCCGTCTCTCATTACTAATGCTCAAAAATTAACCACCCCAAAATACTGTAATAAAAAAACCATCATTCTACTGTGCTCACAGGTTCTGTGCCTCAGGAATCTGATGGAGTACAGTACAGACAGCCTGGCTCCACGGTGTCCTGGGTTCTGACAGCGGGGGTGAGCGTTGCAGGTCATCCTCCCACAAACTTCTGGAGGTGACACTAACCGCTGAAGAACACCCACACCTGTGATTTCTCCATGTGGGCAAATCTTGGCCTCCTCACAGCATGGCCCCTAGGTTTCAAGCAGAAGAAAGCAAAGCAGAAGTTCATAGTATTTTTATAGTGTATCCTCGAAAGTCCAATAATATGACTTCTGTCATACAGTGTTAGACAAGATAATCACAAAAGCCTGCCCAAGTTCAAGAGGAAGGAAGACGGAGGTTAGGGATGAAGCTCCACTGTAGAGCACTTGTCTGTCATACACAAGGCCCTGATCCAATCCCCAGCACTGCAAAAAAATACAAATACAGAGAAGGCGGGTAGGGGATACAGACACCCACTTCCTTTACCCCCACAGAAGGACAATCGAAGTCGTTCTACATATCAGATAGGAGATGTTTTTTCTGCCATCTTTGGAAAAAATGAAATCTGCCACAGTGGTACACCACTGACAGAAGACCCCCTCAAACAAGATAAGCCAAAATATTCTAGGCCAGAAGCACCCTTGATTTTTGGAGTCTTACAGTAAACACTTCAATAGGAAAAAGATCAGTGTCAGAAAAAAGGGATTTTAGCCATAGGGAGCCCTACACATTACCTTTGAAGCTATGATTACACACACTGGATCGGGGAACAATTAAAATAGTCCGTAGGGGCTAGGGATTTAGCTCAGCGGCATCAGCACCTGCCTGGTAAGCGCAAGGTCAAGAGTTCGATTCCCGGTACCAAAAAAAGAAAAAAAAGGGGGGGGGTCCATAGCATTTATCATGTACCTTTGCTATTAACTTGGTTCCTTCTGGATCCTTTGGTCATTTGATTTAAATGTACAAGAGTATCAACACATCTGCTAAATACTAATTCCAAACTTCGGATGACATCAAGATGAAATTATGAATTTGCTATTTTAAATAAGTTTATTTTTAATGGAAGACAGACAGCAGCTGTTTACCAAGCAGCTCCATATGCAAAGCCTTGTATTAGGTTACTTCAGAGCTGATGGGCGCTACAAATCTCTGAACGTATTCCAAGGGAGACCTCAGTCTCCAACAGTGAAGCATCATCAGCAGTCGTGCTCCAGAGATAAGTCAGGGAAAGGGAGCCAAGAACATGATCTGGGACAAGGAGCCCATACCTGGATTTTCAGCATCTCTTTTAAACCTAAAAACTATACTCCAGGCTCTTCTTATATTTTAAGGACATAATAGGTCAACCTATTAGATTTCTGGGTACATGATAACCAAGGCCACTATCACCATATGTGGTAGGCTAACAAGTTTATTTTCTAACCAATAGCCCAGCTACCCAATAGTCAGTACACATGGCCTCTGCCTTTCCTTACCTGTTGAGAAAATCTTTGGCTTTCTCCCTCAGCAAAGAACAAAGAGAACAAGAAAGAGGGAGACACAAAGAGGTCAAAGAGAAAGGTAGTAGGGAATGAGGTATGGAGGACACAAAGACTGTCTGCGCACCTAGAACTGGCCAGAGAAGGAAAAAGCACCTTGGGAGGTGCTGTAGAAGAAAATTGCCAGCTCTTTTAATGTTCTTCAAGAAACAGATAATCTAATCTAATCTATTTCTACTGTTGGCCCAAGCTGTATTTCACTGAATAAAGCATTGCTCCCAGAGTTACGTAGGATACCTACATTTACTTTGGTCTCCTACACCTGATTAGAAAAATAACATTTTAGAGAGGTTAAGATCTTGTAAAGTGACAACTTGATTCTGTTTGCCACAAACGTTTGTGACATTTACCACTACATTACCCAGCCAGGTAAACAGAAATCCATACAGATTCAGGTAACCATCACTTCCCATTGCTCAAGAGGACTGGGTCTTCACCAGGCCAGAACCAGCAACCCACACAGAAAGTATTTGTGCTGTTGTTCTACAAGTAACAGCAAGCAAATGAGAGATTACTTGTGAGAGGCTGAAAACTTACTTCTGCAATGGATAGACAGGAGAAAGAAAAGAAATTCCTACCTTCAGAGATAGAATACTGTCATGGATTTATTGGACGTCTCTAACACTTAAAAACTTCTCATGAAGCCAAATAAGTAATTTTTCAATATGGCACATATATACACACATGTGAATATGTGTATTTATGTGCAGTTATATATACCTGTGTACGTATGTGTATATGCATGTATATATTATATGTGATTAATATAATAGAGAAATTTATTTTTCAGCAAATGCAAAACCCTAGAAAATCCTAAAGTGAACCTTTTTTTAAATGTTTAAGCCCTGACATTCTGTGGAACCAGAACCTTAAGGAAGTTTCTAGGGGTGTCACATATGATACTGTCATTTTTTAAAAGCCTAATACTGCAATATCCAAACATGTAAATATAATTAGGAAAAGAGGATGAGTTTTCAATTTTTGTTTCAGTTTGATTTTAGCTCATTACCTTCAAAAAGCATGTATTTCATGTAAAAATTTCCTGAGTTTGCCTACACTTGGGGCTCCTACAGCTCCAAGTGTGTATGCAGTGTGAGCAAAAGGTCCCTGGTAAACCCATGGGCCTGTCCTGGTACAGCTTCCTCAGTTCATTTATTTTTTTTTAATTAGAATTTTATAAATGTGTATTTGGAGACAGCACAGGAAGGAAACACAGACAGACAACTCACAATTCTTCCCCCAGCTTCTAAGGTAAAGGAGATAAGAAAGAAGTCTTCAGAGACTGCCACTTGCACCCCTATTTGGGTTTCATTCCTGAATCAGAAATACCTCCATGGGGTGGTAACTGGGTCCAGGGCAGCCTTGGGAAATCACTGGACCCCAGCCTTGTGGACTGCTATCAGAGACACGTGGTCTCAGCCTCACAGACCTCAACCTCAGCCATTTGGCTCTTGAGCCTCCAGAAACCGCTAGGTACTGGTCTCCTGAGCAGTGTCTTCTCAGTTCTTCGCAGCCAGAGCTGATGGAAACGATAAACCAGGTTTCTGATCATCCTGCATATGTCCTGTTGCAAATACCAAGATCTCACATGAGAAGGTTATTATTCTCAGCCTTACCTTCAGAGTACCACCAGATCATGTGAACCAGAGTTTGGGTCACAAACTTGATGTATGGAATGTGCTCTCCATCCAGAGCAATCATTGTCTCCACTAGCCAAGCCTCCAGGTGAACCGCTCTGGGACTCTTCAGGTACTCAGAATGGAACCCCTTAGACAGCTTGGGTGAGATTTCCCAGCACCTTGCATAATGTCCACTCTCATTGCCTGCAGTTGTACCAGCGTCTGAACTTCCCGAGAGTTATGAAGTAACGAATGCCTCACTTTGGGCACAGGGTCTCAGAGACAGGGAACATGGTGCTATCAGTGGCCAGCCAGTTCTACTTTACCTCTCTAAACTCCAGGTCACTATTGTGTTCCCAGCTCCCAACTGAAACACTGTCTCTTTCTTATATTATTAACCAATGAGCAAGAACCAAGTTGGCAACAAAAGAATCAGGAAACCAGGAAGCAGGTAAGTGGGCAACACACCTAAAACCTAACTGGTCCCTGGAAAACAACAAGTGGACTCTAAACCCTATGACACAGCATGTCACCAGCACATCTGTTATGGTTTGTATGTAGATGTTCCCCCAAATCTTCATGCAGTTCTAAGCTTTTCTGGAAGTGGGTGAATCTAGAATCTGTAACTGATTCAAGTTCCAATGCTGGGATTAAGGGTGTGAATGCTATACCCACTCCTCCATGTGTGTGTGTGTGCCTGTCTGTCTGTCTGTCTGTCTCTCTCTCTCTCTCTTCCTTTCCCTCTCTTACTGCTTTTGCTGTCTTCCTTCACCATGAACTGTTGCCCCTCTGCCATTTACCACCCTGCCTTGGAGCCACCGATTATGGACTAAAAGCTGTACAAACTGTGAGCTAACTAAAACTTTCTCCTTTTAACTTTGGGCGTTGGGTATTTAGTCTCAACAATGAGAAAAGTAACTGAGACAGCATCCCAAATCCAAAGCAGAGGAGGAAAGGGAGGAAGAGGAAACTCACCTGTACAGAGGTGCAGAATAATGGAAATTATGTGAATGCTGAAGCGATATCCCTTACCTACAACCTAGGCAGCTATTGTTAGAATGGTCAGCTGCTATTGCAGAGGAGCATCTCAGGACCACTTCTCAGGGCCCTGGGACAATACTATCAACAGTTTTGACGCAAGTGAGAAAATATGCCGTAGACAAGAAAGACCTTTGGGAGCTCCCAGGGTGCAGAGCCACAGTGAGGTAGTAACCACTCAGTGTGCATACTACACTTCCTAAGTCAGAAGAGAGGAGATATGAAATGCAGGTAGAAGGCTGCACCCACAGATGTGTTTTCTGGACCTTCCTGGGCTTCCTGTGGTCCCAAGACCACCATCAGTATCTTGTGGGAGGTTGTTAGCGATTCCACCTGAACCTACTGAAACAGGAACTACATCAGGAGGTAATTCAAGTGTACAGTCAAGCTGTGGACCTACTATGTTGGACCCTACAGCATCTGATGAACTCAGATAATTGTCTTTCAAAAGGTTTTGAAAATGTGAGCACCCTTTACATGGAAGCTCCATAACTTGCAGGCACGATTAAGTGATGAAATAAACACCAGTGATGCTCTAGACCTCCACGGAGCTCAGCACAGAGCACATCACACAACCATAAGTGCACATCAAAACATAAACGTGTGATGAATGCCACAAAAAAGAAACACATAGGCTCAGTAGAGTATTAAACAAGATTAGACGCTATCAGCAAAGCTTCCCAGAGAAAATGAGAATAGAATTGATAAGCTGCAGGATAAATACTGATTAACTAGATATGATGTAAAAGTAATAGTATCCAGACGAAAAAGAAAGGCAAAGCCGGGTAGCAATAGTGGACTGTACCTCCAATCTCAGCACACTGGGCATCTGAGGTAGGAGGATCCCAAATTCAAACCCAGCCTGGACAGTTTAGCAACTCAGAGAGACCTTATCGCAAAACAAAAGAAGGGCTGGAGATGTAGCTCAATATGAAGACCCTGTGCTCAATTCCCAGTAATGAAAAGAAGAAAAAGGGAAAGGAGAAGAGGTAAAAGGAGATAAAGGAGGAGGAGCTAGAGGAACAAGACGATGATGAAAAAGAGGATATACACAAAGACCCCATGGTCAAGCACAGTAAAGAAACCATGAGTGGGACTTCCTCCAAGATGGCCACCCAGATGACACCGTGACAGGGAGGCTCCCTGAATATACCATCAAAATGCTGGAATATAAACTAATATAAAAACAGAGAGAAGGATAAAAGAGGGAGATGGGTCCTCTGGACCCAAGAAGAATCTAAAACGAGAACTGTAGCCCACGGAAGGAGTAAAAGAATGAAATTTAGGCGGAGACCAGCAGCACCTCTGTCCGGAGCAGAATCCAATCAGCGCTGCGACCCGAGCCGAGAAGGTATGATCCAGGTGCTCTTGATAAGCGTGGAGTTGCCGGTAGATGTGCTGCGGTGTGGCGCCACAGCAGAGACGACGGTCGACCGTGGAGCAAGGTGGTCGCGAGCGGGCGACTGAGTGAACCCGGCAGCCCCCGGCCCCCCACCCCCAAGGGAGAGCGAGGGACAGCCATCTTGAGACCGGAACTGCACCTAATTAGGCACGGTTCCTGGAAGGCCGTGGCGGAAACGGCGCGGGTGCCCTGGGGGTGATAGAGGAGGTTTGGCGGATGGCCCTGTACGGTTAACCAGACAGCGGCCCCATCCTCTCGCGCACCGCAGTAGACATTCGCGGAGCAGAAACAGGCTTGGGAGAGGCAGTGGACCAACACGGCCTCACTGGACAGCCCAGGAAAATGCCAAGACGGAAAGGCAGAGGGCGCTCTCCGGACTCCGATACAAGCAGAACCGATTCCGGGGATGCTAATGCTGAAATGGTCGGGAGTCC